>JAOTJB010000007.1:7670130-7683838 GCA_027123815.1 Erythroxylum minutifolium | reverse complement strand
ACATGGACGTGAAGTCCAAGAAGAAAACAACTAATAAATCACAAGAAGACAAGAAGACATGCCACCACAAAAAGCCTCCTCATGTGACATTAAATAACGTGAAGTTCAAGAACAAGACAACTACATTTATGCTACATTAAATAACGTGACCTTCAAAAGAGCAAGACAGCTACAAAACGTGAGGGAGAAGAAAAGCTATATATGTCCACAGTCTAAAATGACGTGAGAACAAAACAGGTACAAAACGTGAGGAAAAAGAAAAGCTATAGCGGTCTTCAGTTTTAATAACGATATTTCATGGGCTGTTCATGGTTATGTTGATTCTTTATAAAGATCAATTATGAGTTATCATTATGTTTAGCAAAAGGGTGAAATATTTAGCAGAGGATGTGAAGCAAACAGTGAAGAAGAAGGAGAGTGCAACATCTTCTTTATTATCACAGAAAAACGCAGAAGCTTAAGCTCACAGCAGAAGTTCTACGTGGTTATTTTCAGTAAGTACGCAGCATCTATAGTACTGTGATTTTCTTCATATTTATCTTCTTTTTCATGTTCTGTACTGGTTCATGTTTCTCTTCCATCATGCCTATTCCTAGTTTCTGATTTTGTTTTTTACTACCAAAATGAGACTGATCCTATAGGATTGATAGTCGCAAGAAATATGATGGGTCTGGAGAGACAAGAGAAAACGCAGAAGCAGGATAGATATGAAATAAACCTGGATATATTGGAACACTGGTGAAGACTGAGATAGCAGAACCTGAAGATGGAGAAGAGTCGGGCAACGTAGAAATAGTTTTTGTTTAAAAGAAAACGTGTTTTGATGAAAGAAGAAAACCTGTTTTAAAAGTTTAGAAAATCTTCTTTTTTACGTTTTCGTAAACTTATTACTGTTTTTTGTTTTTAGAAACCAGAAATAACAAAAACACTCGGCCAAACATGATTTCATAAATGGTTTGTTTTTTTATGAAAACCACAATGAAAAATGGTTAAAAAAATGGAACTAAACAAGATCTAAACTTTCAGCTTCATTCTTTAACTTGGCATCATCATAAGGTCTAGGTAATTCCATCAAATCTAATCTTATTTAAGGAGCTTGAAATCTAATAGCTTTAACGCTTTTCATTCGACTCTACCAATAAGTGTTAGATAATGATTTCATGGTAAAGCTCAAAATATTATCAAGAAAAACCTTCCACCTTTTAAGAGAATTTGAAAATAATGAATATATGTGTTGCACAACTCAAAAAATTGAAACAACTTTAACACAAGAATGCGTCGTATCACAAAGAGTAAGATTAAGATTATGACAACCATATGACATATATATTTCTCTTGGATTTATTTCAAGTAATCTCTTTTAAACCTCTTGATGTTTTCCCTTCATATTAAAGCCATTGTCATAACCTTAACCCTTACATTATGGACATTAAGATCAAAATACTTAGATTTATTCCATAATTTGTTAAGAAGTTCCAATCCATATGTGTCATCTACATTCATGAACTGTAAAAAAGTATTCCTCTATTTTTACTTTTTATTTAACATATTCACACATTATACTAACAAACTCATTTGTTCTTAATGACTCAAATCTAGGGTATAATCAAGTATAATAGAAAATCATTTTGCCTCTTTAATGATCCTTACGATAGAACTTCTAACACTATAGGACAAAAGACAAATTAACTCATTTTGAATTTTGTGAACAAGATAAAGATGATCGATTTCATGATTTTGAATGCGTTTAATATGATCTTGCATTATTACATTAAATACAGTAATCATCTTAATCAATCCCAAAAAATTATTATTACTATCTTGGTAAAGTTTTCTTATTAGATCTTCAAAAGGCCAAATTACATTTAGCAAAACATTTCATAACAGAAACTATTCTTACCAAAACTTATCTCCAACATTATTTCTCCTTTAAAATTTCTTATTGTAACTCTTTATCAATTGTTTGATTTTTGCTCAATTTTACTCTTAATTCATTATAATTCCTCATACTAGTCATATGCTCAACACTATTCTCATGTTCTTTGAGTCTCTTACTAAGTTTCTTCTAATTTTTAAATCCATCATCAGCTAATGCACTTTGATTGCTATTAGATTTGAACAACTTACAATAAAAACAATATACTTAATCTATATATTTAGAGTAAACCATCCATTTTCTAACGGTAATTCCTCCATTACTCAATTTTCTAAAAAAATAAGAATATGAAAAATGTCGAGAGGTATTGTCTAAAGGAAACAAAAGATTTATTTCTCTTACAGGCCAATTTTCAACTAAAATGTCACTTATTTTATTTTTAAGATTATCCCAATTTCTAGAATTATAAGTATCCAATACATTGGATTAATTGCTCATCTGCAATTAAATTTTTAAATTGGATGTGTCTAATACATGTTCATGCTCTCTCAAATTACAAACATCCTCAGGAATATGAATATCATCATTTCAATTTTCATTATGTTGTTTAAAATTACCTTCACCTAACTCCTCCAGATTCTCACCAAAGGAGCCTACTCTTTTAATAAATTTATTAGTATCTTCTTTTTTGGATTCTATTAACTATGCTACTTTTTTTTGCCTTTTTTCATTTTTAAATAAGTGCTTTTTAGGAAATATCATATAAAGCAATTATAACACAGTTGGACTAGAAAAAAGCAAAAGCACCTATGTGAAATTAGAAGAAGGAGACAGACAAAATAGAACAACAATAACTCAACCATATATCACAAAGCTATATCCATGTAATTATATATCTGTGACAGAGGAAAAAAACAAGAAGAAAATTTTAGTATCCTATATAAAACTAAACTAACAAAGAGTAATTTACTATGATATATGCGAAATGAAAGAAAGATAAATTATCAGGATAAATTATAATTCAAATTATTGTATGATTTATGTTAAAAAGATACTAACAGGAATTAGTCGAAAAAAATGTGGAAATTTATTATAAATATATAAAAATTTGAAGAATAAACCATGAAGATTCAAATTAGATAACAATGGGATGGTTAACCTTGTTTAGATTGTATTGCATTAATATAGCATGTCTTAAAACATCCATGTAATAGTTTTAATCAATATAATTATATTGTCATAATAATGATATTTAAAATGAACTTTGACTTATTTTATTGTAATATTAGGTTAAGAAGTCATATTATGCTAAAATAAAATTTCACATAAGTTTGATAAGATTTAATTGAAATAAATAAAATTGTATGGGTTATTAAAGCAACTACATGTTATTTAATTAATATTCAATTCGAATTTATATATTTTATTTCTCTTATTCAAAATGTTTAATTTTTTATGGTAACAAAAATTTTTCAAATTATTTTAAATTAATTTAATTAAAAATTACGTACATAATATATAAATTATTAGTTACTGCATAAATATCTAACACCAAATATAAATCTTTTAAGTGCTAAAAGAGAGGTGGGTCATTATCTATGGCGGATAAAGATATGATATGCTAATGAATGTACACTTTCTTTTAACGAAATATCAAATATTACAAAAATGTCACAATAATTATCTTTTTCCAAATTTTTAGTATATACTTTTAGATAAATGCCCATCCATTCTAATCTAATTATTGGTTGGCCCATTACAACTTAATTCATCAAAGATAAGATCTTATCTTATTCATTTAAAAGTTTAAACATTTTAAAAATTCTACTCTCCAAAAATCAACTCTACACATCCCTCATCCCAAATCTGCTTCCTCCAAATTTAACTTAGTTTCTTTTTTGATAAAGAACATTACATAATAGAATATTTACACTAAAATATATAGGGGTCATCGAAACTTTTTATTGAAAGCTGGAGTTTAAACAAAAAATTAAAGATTGAAATTTCAAGTATATATTATGATCAAGTATTATTATATTAATAAAATATATCATTGTCAATAAAGATTAGCATATATCTTTAACAAATTGATCGAGAAATTTCCTTTTTTTTCCGTTTAGGGTGCATATGTGTTTATTTATCATCCTGTGTAAATGTGCACATCCGAACAAATGCAAATAAAAATATAAAAAGAACTTATTCTTTTCTTCTCCTTAAAAAGATTGAAGCATAATTGTTAGACCTCCTAATTGATGATTAGAACTAGACTACTCTTTATCTCTATTCAGTAAGGCTTTAAATTCAGAATAAGAAACTTAACTACAATTGTTTTTTTAGTTTCAACAAAGCAAAGTGCCAAAAAACTTTTTAGTATATATATACATCTTGAAGCAGATTTATTGACTTTCCAATTTATATCCCTTTTAATGAATATATTTAATAACTTTTAAAATTTTAACTCTTTTAGTAAATAGATTTATTAAAATTTTAATTTCCAATTCTTTTAATGAGTGGGCCCTTATGAATCTAGGCCCTAGGCAAGTGCCCAGGCAAGTGCCCTTCCTGCCCTTGCCCAGGATCGACATTGTCTATAGTAAATTATCATAAATAATTTATCAGCATGAAAGAGTATATTTGCTATAAAATCACTAAATTAAATAATTTCTTATAATAAAACTTCTTATTTAATTCTTACCAAGAAATTATATGTCTTCTTTCACTAGATATATTGTTTTTCTAGCCTACTAAAACTATTGTTTCAATATTCATATCTTAGTAGTTAACTTGATAATTACTGATAAGTTGAACAATATATTAGTGTTTACTCACATAATTAAATGCATCAATTTGGAAAATTTAAGATATAGAGTTCCAAACCACCATATATTATTGATTCAATCATGTACACAAAAGGTCATCTCTCATGCTAGTTTCTGAGTTACGTTACGAAACAAAGTAAGGTAGGAGACAAGTCTTATAGATTGACAAATAAATAATGTTGTGTGGAGAAGTTTTGGGATGTACAATGAGATGTGCAAAAGGCAACATGCACTCATAAGTAGTATGTAAGGACGAAAAGAAAGGGAGGTATGTGTTGAATGTCAGGACGTTTAAATGAAGTATATATGTGTGTGTGTGTGTGTGTGTGTAACGATAGACCTAGGGAATATAGAATAATTACATTGTCTGAATCTCTTTCTAATTGATGCATAATTAACTATACTTTTACGCCCATATTTGATGTATTTTGCTTAATATTTATACAATTAGTATACATTTGGTACTTAATTCTTCTCAAGTGTGTATACAGGTAATAATTGCCTTCATGGACTTAAAAGAGAAGAATTTGAATGAAAACACGATATAAAAACAAAGAATTAAAAATTTTGAAGGAATGCATGACCGTACATCTGCTCGTTTTCTTTCCTCTGACTATGTGCTTTTGCGATATCTAGTGAATTCTGATTATACATAGTATGATGTACATTTATGTAAGAGACCGTGTATTAACCAAACTTGAAATTCCATATAAAAGTGACATTTTAAAGGCAAATGAAGAAAAGAAGTGGCAAGCATCATTTAGAAGACTGCATAGGCAATTTTATAGGCGATTTAGAGCTTGAGGAGTGAGAGACGTGGAGCTTTTATTGACAGATCCATCAGAACACAAGATCGAATGTCTACATCATCAGAATACTCAATGGAGAACAATCAGGGAGATTTAGAATTATGATTCCATTTTCTTTTATAGACATGTATCTGACTTCATGCTCCCTGATGTATAACTAATTTTTCTGTTAGTATTTAGGCTAGATGAACCCTATTTGATACCAAAACATTTTTTGATTATTTTGTGAATACAATTGCGTTGTTTGATTATTGTAGTTCAATTATCTATTTTATTATTGTCTATTAATGTGATTTATTAGACTTTATTCTGATTTCATATGTAGCGATTGAGAAATCCCATGTTTGAATAGATCTACGATAATTGGAATGAGTTGATTGCAACTCTAGAGATAGGATGACATAAATCTTCTAGGTTAGGGTCAAACTTAATAGAGGGATTTATAATGCGATAACACAATCCTATAACATTTAACCTGAGTAATTCGGTTAAAAACCTTAGGATTAGTTATTAGTAGACTCAAGGTCAACTACTAACATACCTTAGGAGTCTCCATGGTCCAATTAATCAACAACACAATTACAGGACCAAAGATCAATCAGTTAAGAGTTTAGGGGTATTCGAAGCGTAGATACTAGTTATTTGATATTGATAATAACTCAGTGATCTACCAATCCTTTGCTTAAATTGTGTTGCTTGTTTATTTTAGTTGCTTAATTTTAGTTTCTTTAATTCAACCACAATCAATCCTTATGATAGATAATAGAATAATGGTAACTACTAATATTCACTGTCCTCATAGGATAGACCCATATTTATCGATACTAGTTACAACTACACCGTGCACAATCAATTACTTTTGTTTGTTTGTTTTACTTTATTCTTGTTTTACCTTACGTTATTTAATTTGTTTTTGTTAATTAGTTTATTTATTTATTTATAGATTTAAACTCCAGGTCAATTTATGACTCAAAATAACACTGAGAACTTACTAGATGTAGATCCTGAGATAGAAAGAACTGCACGAAGGAATTGTCATAGAACTAACCTTAGAGAGTTAGAGCTAAATCATCGAATATAGGACTTGGAAGGTCACACAGACACTGAGAGATCACATAACATGGCAGACTAACCATGAACAATGTTTGACTATGCTAGGTTAGACTTTTTGGTGCATAATCTAACATATTAAAGTTGATTGTAGAGGCAAACAACTTTGAGATCAAGTTGAGCATCATCCATATGGTGCAACAGTTAGTCTAATTTGATGGATTTTAAGACGAGAATCCTAACGCCCATATATCTAACTTCTTAAAGATCTACGATACTTTTAAAATAAATGGAGTGAATGGTAATGCCATTACACTGCATCTATTTCGTTTCTCCTTGAGAGGAAAAGTTAAGCAGTGGATAAACTCTATATCATATTCATCAGTAACCATCTGGGATCAAGTGGCAGAAACTTTTTTACTGAAGTATTTTTCTCCTACAAAGACTACAAAACTAAGGAACGACATCTCTTCGTACTCCCAAACTGAAGTTGAATCATTATACTACATATGGGAGAGATTCCAACAGATGCTTTGATAATGCCTACATCATGGACTACCTCTGTGGATGCAAATCCAAACATTTTATAATGAGATAAATCAAAATACTAGGTAATTAATTAATGCAACAACTAGAGGGACGTTGCTATGCACTTAATTGATTATACATTTATTCCATAACACTTAATAATTAATGATATGAAAATGCTTAAGACATTCACTTGAGTTCATATTTGGTTTTAGTTATAATTCGAAAGCAAAAGAGCTAAAGTGAGTTGAAAGTACAATCTTTGAGCCGTCTTTTTGAGATTCACACTCACTTATCTCTATGGAACAAGAAGAATAAGGATTAGAGTAAGAGGAGATAAGAAAATGCATGCAGATGAAGAGTATACATTGTAGAAAATTTAGTGAAGTCATGAGAATGCAAGACATGACCAGACACAAAGTGTCATAGGTGTGACTATTGATGCATGACCATGTCATGGCTCAAGTAATCACACCCATGACTTAAAGTCGCGCCCATGATTCAACATGTCATGGCTATAATTTTCATACATATGAAGCCCGACCTAGTTTTTAATATAAATAGACTTGTGATGGCAGAGAGGTTTATGAAAGATTGAAGGGTTTTCAGTTGGGAGAAAAATAGAGAGGGAGCTTTGGAAGGGATGAGAAAAAGGGGCGAACCCCTCAATCATGAGAGACCTATAGAAAGGTAGCTTCCTGATGCTGATTTAATGGGGATATTGACACCTCGACCCGATTAAGCACTCTTTCCTTGTATTTGTTGTTTTCTTTCTCTCTTTAGAAATTGATTATGCTATCTTATGTCTATGGATTTGGTTATTATGAAAAGATGGCTTGAATGCATTCAATAGATCGTTTTATTATGAACCCATTTCTAGAATATTCAATATAATCCGTAATTGTTATATTGCATTTCATTTGTAGCGACTAATAGTTCCTAATCGTCAGGGATAACATAAACTAGGTTAAATATTTCGAGCTTGTGTGATTATTGCTTAGATTGGTTTTTTTTCATTCATAAGGTGACTGTTCGATTAAATCTAGAGAGTGTCTCCTAGGTTATCCAATAGCTAGGGTTAATTAATGAGCTCTTCTTAATTAACTATGACCTAGGGAAAAATCGAGATTAATAGATCTTGTTGTCAATCTACGACCAATAATTCAAATAGAGATAAGAAGACAATAATTCAATGAAATATGTTTAATTGAGTATAGACCGAGATTGAACCAAAGGACTAGGTCCCTAACCAATTCACCACTTTCATCATTTTTGCATGTTTTCTTTAATTTTCTTTTATTAGTTTAGTTTCATTTTATTTTGTTATTAAACCAAAAACCCCTAAACCTATACACCGATTAATTTCTTCTCAAAAGCTAACCGAACACTCTCTATGTGATCGACCTAGACTCACCACTATTATAGTAGTAGGTTTAGTTTATTTTGTATAGTGTTAAGATGCATTGCAAAATGTTGAATAACTAGTGGCAACCCTCAAAATTGAAAGACTACGTGAACTTATACTCAATCGAAGAATTGTCCCATAACATAACAAACTGGTAACACAAGTACTGGTAAAGTAAAAGGGGGATCTCGCAAGGAAGCCACATGTGAGTCATTATTTGAATTCCAGAAAATATTTCTAAAAGCAAACCTTATGATAAGGTTTTTTAAAGGGAAGTACTGTTATGAAATGAAGCAAGGCGGGTGATAAGTCCTTCAGATTGACAAATATATGATGTAACATGGAAAATTTCTAAAATGTACGACAAGACATACAAGAGGTAGCATGCACTCGTAGGTAGTATGTTAGGACAAAAAGAAGGGTGGTACATGTTGAATATCGACAGTTACAATGAAATATATATATACAATGCCAACGCTGCGCAGAGGTAGGAAGGGCACTTGCCCAGGCCCTAGATTCATAAGGGGCTTGCTTATTAAAAAAGTTGAAAATTAAAAAGTTATTAAATCTGTTTATTAAAAAAGTTAAAAATTTAGAAGTTAATAAATCTATTCATTAAAAGGGGTAGAAACTGAAAAGTGAATAAATAAGCTTTAAGATGTTTATATATACCAAAAAGTTTCTTGGCATTTTATCTTATGGAAATTGAAAAGAAAAAATTTATAGTTGAGTTTCTTGTTATGGATTTCAAGCTTTATTGAATAGAGATAAAAAGAAGTTCAGTTCTAACCATCAATTGGGTGGTTTAACAATTTTGTTTTAATCTTGTTAAGGAGAAGAAAAGAACAGGTTCTTTTTATATTTCTCTTTTATACTTTTTATTTGCATTTTTTCAGATGTGCACATTTAAGCAAGATAAAGGATGATAAATATATACATAAGCATATTAGACCTTAAAAAAAGGAAAATTTGAGATCAATTTATTAGAGATATATATGCTAACATCTTTATTGACAATGATATATTTTATTAATATAATAATATTTGATCTTAATATATAATATGAATTTCAATCTTTAACTTTTCGTTTAAACTCCAGCTTTTAAAAAAAGTTCCGATGCCCCCATTACATTTTAGTGTAAAGATTTTATTATGTAATGTTCTCTATCAAAAAGGAATCTAAGTTAAATTTGGAGCACACATATTTAGGATGAGGGCGAACTAAGTTGTAGTGGGCCCCATTAATAACTAAATTTAAAGGATGGGAATTTATGTAAAAGTATATACTAAAAATTTGAAAAAGAAAAGATAATTTTTATGGCATTTTCGTAATATTTGATATTTCCTTAAAAGAAAGTGTACATTCATTAGCATATCATATCTTTATCCGCCATAGATAATGACCCAACTCTCTTTTAGCACTTAAAATATTCACTATTTGGTGTTAGATATTTATGTAATAATTAATAATTTATATATTATGTATACATTTTTAATTAAATTAATTTAAAATAATTTGATAAATATTTTCTATGGTAAATAATAAATATTTTGTATAAGAGAAATAAATTATTAAATAAATTAAATAATATGTAGTTATTTTAATGACCCCTTTAATTTTATTTATTTTAATTAAATCTTATCTACCTCATGTGAAATTTTTTATTAACATAATATGACTTCTTAAACTAATATTACAACAAAATAAGTCAAAAGTTCATTTCAAACATCAATTTTTAAATTGTCATTATTATGACAATTTAATTATGTTGATGAAGACTATTACATGGATGTTATAGGTCATGCTATACTAATGCAATCTAATCTATGCAAGGTTAATCATCCCATTATTATCTAATTTGAATCTTCATGTTTTATTCTTCAAATATCTTTTTTATATATTTGTAATAAGTTTCCTAATTTTAATTTTTTCAACTAATTCTTGTTAGTATCTTTTTAACATTAAACATATGATAATTTGATTTAAAATTTATCGCAATAATTTATCTTTCTTTCATTTTGCATATATCATAGTAAATTACTCTTTTTTATTTTTATATAGGATATTAAAAATTTGTCCTTTTTTTCCTTTGTCACAGATATATAATTACATGGATGTATCTTTGTAATATATGGTTGAGCTATTGTTGTTCTATTTTACCTGTCTCCTTTTTCCACTTCCACATAGGTGCTTTCGTTCTCTTGTCCAACTGTCTTATAATTTCTTTATATAATATTGCCTAAAAGGCATTTATTTAGAAGTGAAAAAAGGGAAAAATAAAAAGAAACAAGTAGAACTGTTAATAGAATCCCAGAATGGAGCTCTTAACAAATTTATTAAAAGAGTAGGCTCCTCTAGTAATAATCTTGAGGAATTAGGCAAAGGTAATTTTGAACAACATAAAGAAAATTAAGTGATGAGATTCATATTTATGAGGATGATAGTAATTTAAGTGAGCATAATCATGTTTTAAATGCATCCAATTTATATAATTTAAGGGCAAATGAGCAACTAATCCCCATATTAGATATTTATTATAATAGAAACTTGGGATAATCTAGATAATAAAATAAGTGACATTTTAGTTAAAAAAAGCCTATAAGAGAATTAAATATTGTTTTTCCTTTAGGCAATACCTCTTAGTATTTTCATATTCTTATTATTCTAAAAAATTGAGTATAGAGAAATTAGTGATAGAAAATGGTTGGTTCACTCTAAACATATAAATGAAGTATACTATTTTTTTTTGTAAGTTGTTCAAATCTAATAGCAGAAAAAGTGTGTTATCAAATGATGAATTTAGAGATTAGAAGCATCTTAGCGAGAGACTCAAATAAAATGAGAATAGTGTTAAGCATATTGATAGGTGTGATTTGCATCATGTTTTAGGGTTTAATTTACTATCTATTAAGTGTGAATTTGAGTGTTTTGTGTATGTTTAGGTTAGAATTGTGTTAGTTTATGTGTTTAAGTGTTTTTATGGGTTAGTATAAATCTTTGAGCTTAACTATTATGTTTTTGAGGTACCTTGATGTGTTTGTTAGTGTTTCAAGGCCAATGTCGAAGAACGGAGAACTTTCGGAGACTTTCAGGCTGAAACCATAGGCCACAATTGTCCCACGATCGTGGCATTTGGGCCACGATCATGCCATGATCGTGGCCAGCATCAGGCAGACGCACAAATAAGAGGAAAAGTCAAGTTTCGAGGGATTTTTCAGACCGTTTTGATCCTAGAAAAATCCTAGGACTGCCAAGGTATTTAAAAAACATAAAGAATAGAAGATGGAAGCTTTTGCATTAACCAAATCTCAAAACCCTAGAGAGCTTTATCGAGAGATTGAGGAAGGAAATGAAGGAAGAGAGACACGGAGAAGAAGCCTATGTGAAGTACTTCCCAAAACAAGAGGTATCCCGCCGTTGTTGCCTCCATCATCCATTCCACTAGTATTTTCTGATTTTATTTCAATTTTATTGATGTGTAGAATTAGGATAACTGTTGAGAATAGGATTGTTGAATGTTGATACTTATCTAAACTCACCTTCGGGAATTTTGTCTTTAATATTAATAAAATTTGATTTAATGCATTTTTATTGAATTATTTGTGATTCAAATTCTGCACTTCATAATTCGGTAACAAACTGAGAGGGTGAACTGAGGGAAAATCGTTAAATTGGACTAACGAGAGTTAGGTAATTTAATCAATCAAGAATTGAATCAAACCGATAAATTTGTGTAACAAGAGATATTGCATAGGTTTTCAGTAGTTTATTGGGCAACTTAAGATCTAATTTAGGTTTTAAGATAAATTGTGAATCCAGAGGTTGCAATTTCTCAAAATTTGATTAGAGTTAAAAATTAGGATTAATGATTATAAATCAAGAGAGAGAAATTAACGTCTAGAATTGGTAATTTAATAAACTCGTAATCAATTAGGTTTTCATTAAAGTCGGATAAAAATCTCTTTTCTCTCAATTGGTAGTTTTTAAGTTTTTTTGTGATTGGGTGTTGCGATTGTTATCTTGTTTATATTTCTGAATTTGATTTGGGAATCAATTGCGTGATAGAATAATTTATTATTTAGTTTTGTTTGTTTTGAATTATTGCGAATTAAGTTCAGCCTTAAATTTTAATATTAGATTAACCTCCTCGTGAGATCTACACCTTAGGTACTATGCGAATAACCTGTACACTTACGGAATATCGAGGTTTAAAAAATTAAAACTTTTTCATATCGAAACTTGCGACCAAGTGTTTGGTGCCATTGATGGGGGGGCAATTAATTTAGTCCTATAGTTTAAGACGTTTCGTTTAGTTTTTAATTTTTGTTTTTGTTCTTTCGTTTTATTTTAAAAATAGTGCTCTTGCATGAACTGAAGAATCACGAGAGGTTCAATTTGTGCAACTGAAACGTTAGACTTAGATATCAATCGACTAGAACGAACCCTTAGGAAAGCTCGATGAGAAGAAGAAGAAGAAGAGATTTTGAAATCAACAATGGCCGAGGAATTTCATCAGAATATGGATCACGGAGCAAACCAAGGATGTCAACAACGAATCCTGATGGACTTCATAAGGCCGAGGTTCAATGCGGCAAATCAAGGAGTAGCTAGGCCGTTAGTTCAAGTAACTTCCTTTGAGATTAAACCAGTCCTCCTAAATATGTTTCAGCAGAATGTGCAATTTTATGGATTGGTAAACAAGGATCCCAATGCACACATCGTGAACTTCCTTGAAATCTATGATACTTTCCAACATCATCAGATGTCGGAAGAAGCAGTTAAAATTCGGCTATTTCCCTTTATCCTTAGAGACAGAGCAAAGGCTTAGTACCATTCCCTTAGCCCAGCCAACATCACGACGTGGGATCAGCTAGTTCGTGGCTTCTTAGATAAGTATTTTCCTCTGACCAAGACCACGAAGATTTAAGGAAATCACCAATTTCCAGCAAGGTGATGAGGAATCAATCTATGAAGTGTGGGAGAGATATAAGGATTTGCAAAGGAAGTGCCCACACCACAATCTATCTAAGGAATTCCTATTGTAAACTTTCTACAATATAATAAACCCACCAACAAGAGGCACTATCGATGCAGCTTCAAAAGGATCATTAACGCAGAAGACAGTTGATGAAGTAGAAGAGTCGATAGAGGAGATGGCGGGTAATAGCTATTTGTGGACGAACAAGCGGGGTAACAACCTGCTACCTTCAGAGAGCAAAA
>JAOTJB010000007.1:7656132-7670030 GCA_027123815.1 Erythroxylum minutifolium | reverse complement strand
AATTTCTTCCAAATTCTACCTAATTTAGAAGAAATATGTCGCACATTAAGCAACTTGTCAGATGGGAACAATCAGGACGAAATTAAGTTACTGGACGTGAGAGAAGAAATAAAGCAGCAGATTTTGGAGTGCCCTTCCCGATCTATGCAGAGGAGGAAGGTACTCATTTTCAATCTCTAAATGTTAGACAAATAGTAGCTCCTAAATATTTTGATTTTGAAGTGCTCAATAGGTTAGAATTGCACGAGAGGGTAGAAAACCTAGATGAAAGAATCCAGTTGGCCTAATTTATACGTTTCCAATTTCCTGTCTATCAGGAGCTCACTTTGGAATTTTTCACTTCACTGTTCTATGACCTTAAGAACCCTAAGGAATTGTGGTTTAGGTTGAGAGAAAGAGTCTATGAATTGAACATAGAAATCATGTGCGATATGTATGGATTCCTCGAAATCCTCCATCATCGATCAGTATGATGGTTTTTCTCCTTCTCGATATTGGAATGAACTCATTATAATAGAGCAATTTCATGTTAAGAATGCTCACAACAACATAATAAGGTCCCATGAACACTTGTTGCTGCAAAAATTCATATATCAGCTGGTTTTTGCTAAATTAGAAACTAACAAGTGTTCCACAAAGGAACTCTTTATGTTGTGGTGTATGGACCACAACATTCTAGTGTGCACATCCACACATGTGCTAAATGCTATTGTTGTGACTCCGCGCAATAGAAGCAACAATTTAGGTATGGGGTACTTAGTGTTTGCCATTGTTGAATATTATAGCATGGACCGCAGTGGGTTAACTGTTCACCTCCCTAACTTCCTAAACCATCATCATTAATGGCGGACTAAAATCCTTAAGTCCCACAATATGGAACTTAGGGATATCAGCCAAAAGATACATGTCAGAATTAAGGCTAGTCAAGCGAGCTCGAGTTTAACACCATCGTAGCAGGCAGAAGAGGACTCAATCAGTGAAGAGTCCAAGGAAGAGGAAGAAGCTGAAGATCAAGGCTGGAAGAAAGTCTTGGGGGCAATCTCCGAAACCAACAAGATAGTTTCTGATACATTGGCAAAGCACACTAGAATGATGAAGGATATGGCCCGAACATAACGACGCCAGGGCTGGGATATCTGTCAGATCCATCGATATTTCGAGTCTCAGAGCGTTCAATTGCTGCCTTCGACACCATCTCGGCCTCCATCTCTATGAGATTTGTGTCTAACCTTTTTTTTCAAATTAGCCTTTATTTTTATTTGTATTTATTTTCTGTTTACTTTAATTTATGATTTTTCTTTTCTTTTATGTGCTTGTTTGTTCCCTTCTCATAATGAGGACAATATGTTGTCCAAGTGTGGGGAGTTTTATGTGTTTTGCTTTATTTCTAATTTTTGCATATGATATGATAGATGTTAGGTTGCATTTTGTGAATTGTTTCAATATGTCAATGGCTTAGATAGATTGAAATTGATTTAATTTTGAACATAGTCTATTAGGTTGTGTAGAATCATTAGCTCGCAAAATTAGTGAATTAAGGTATTTGGATAAATATACAGCTTAATTAGGATTTAGTGTAAGTTTTGTCACCCCTTAAATTGCCATATTCATTCATAATTTGAGGCCTTTCGACTTAAATAGCTTTACTATTATTTTTCATGGAAACAAGTAGCTAAAACAACAATGTAGGCAATAAGAAATGTCTGTTAAATAAATAACTATTCCGCTGACCTTCGGGTTATGAATAGAGCTAGTAGCCAATTGAGAACGTGATGTAGCCGAGTAACCAGATTGACACGCATCACAAATGTGTGTCTCTGCATCAAAAAGCTATAATGATGTTCCAACCAACCAGCTTAATAAAAACATGACTTAGTCAAGTAACCAGATCGACATTTATTACCAATGTTTGCCTCTGCGTAAAAGACCAAGTCCATGTTCAATAAATAAAATTAAAAAAGTGTGTTTTCTAATAAAAACCTACCGAACTTGTAACAAGCTTGACTTTTCATGAAGATTTACCTAGGAACAGTTACAAAGTATGAATAACCAAAGAATTATTAATGTATGTGTGCAATTGAAAAGGGTAAACAAATTAACACTTGGATCTCGATTAATTTATATATTTAGTTCAAAGCCCCTAGACAAAGATTTTGCATGTTAATGATTTGATATAACTTGAGTGATTGTGTTTAAGATTAAATGTATTTCATGAAGTTGAAACCATTGCCTCATTACTGCATTGTGTGTTGTGTGTTTGTTGTTTTGTTTGCTCTCAATCAAGCAAACGTTAAGTGTGAGGATGTTGATAGATGTGATTTGCATCATGTTTTAGAGTTTAATTTATTATGTATTAAATGTTAATATGAGTGTTTAGTGTGTGTTTAAGTTAGAATTGTATTAGTTTATGTGTTTAATTGATTTATAGGTTAGTATAAGTCTTTGAGCTTAAATATTATGTTTTTGAGGTACCTTGATGTATTTGTTAGTGTTTCAGGGCCAACGTCAAATAACGGAGAAGTTTTGTAGACTTTCGAGCCGAAACTATGGCCCACGTTTATGGCACAATAGGCCACAATCGTGATAGAAATATATGAGACAGATTCAGACCTAAGGGATCATAGCCTAAGGGATTTTTCGGAACATTTCGACCCCAGGAAATCCCTAGGACTGCTAAGGTATTTAAAGAACATAAAGAACAAAAGATGGAAACTTTTACATCAGCCAAATCTCGAAACCATAGAAAGCTTTATCAAGAGATTGAGGAAGGAAATGAAGGAAGAGAGACTTAGAAGAGAAGCTTACGCGAAGTACTTCACGAAATAGGAGGTTTCCTGCCGTTGCTGCCTCCATCATCTTTTCCACTCGTATTTTCTAATTTTATTTCAATTTTATTGATGTATAGAATTAGGATAGTTGTTAAGAATAGGATTGTCGAATGTTGATACTTGTCTAAACTCACCTTCTGGAATTTTGTCTTTGATATTAATGAAATTTGATTTATTGTGTTTTAATTGAATTATTTGTGATTTAAATTCTTCACTTAATAATTCGATGAAAAACTAAGAGGCTGAATTTAGTGAAAATAATTAAATTAGGTTAACGAGAGTTAGGTAATTTTATCGATCAAGAATTGAATTAAATCAATAAATTTGTGTAACAAGAGATCTTGCATAGGTTTTCTGTAGTTTATTGGATAACTTAAGATCTAATTTAGGTTTTGGGATAAATTGTGAATCGAAAGGTTGCAATTTCTCATAATCTTATTAGGGTTAATAATTAGGGTTAATGATTATAACTCGAGAGAGAGTAATCAACCATAAGACCGTCTAGAACCAGTAATTTGATAAACTCATAATCAATGAGCTTTTCGTTAAAGTCGGATAAAAATCATCTTTCTCTTAATTGGTAGCTTTTAGGTTGTTTTGTGATTAGGTTTTGCGATTTCTATCTTGTTTATATTTCTAAATTTGATTTTGGAATCAATTGCGTGATCAAATAATTTATTGTTTAGTTTATTTTATTTTGAATTATTTCGAATCGAATTTAGACTTAGATTTTAAGATTAGATTAACCTCCTCGTGAGATCGACACCTTAGGTACTACGCGAATGACCCGTGCGCTTGTGGAATATTGAGGTTTAAAAATATTAAGACTTTGTCATATCGGAACCTGCAACCACATATGACTAGTATGAGGATTTGGAATGAATTAAAAGTAAGATTGAGCAAACATCAAACAATTGATAAAGAATTGAAATAAGAAATTTTAAAGAAGAAATAATGTCGGAGACAAGTTTTAATAAGAATAGTTTATGTTGTGAAATGTCTTGCTAAATATAGTTTGGCTTTTTGAAGATCTAATGAGAAAGTTTACCAAGATAGTAATGATAATTTTTTTGGATTGATTAAGAATATTTCTAGATTTGATGTAATAATAGAAGACCATGTTAGACACATTTAAAATCATGAAATTTATAATCATTATCTTGGTCACAAAATTCAAAATAAGTTGATTTGCCTTTTGGCCCATAGTGTTAGAAGTTCTATCATATGGAGCATTAAAGAGGAAAAATGCTTTTCTATTATTCTTAGTTGTACCCCGTATTTGAGCCATCAAGAACAAATGAGTATGTTAGTATGATGTGTGAATATATCAAATAAAAAATAGAGGAGTAGTTTATAGAGTTCTTGAAGGTAGATGACACCTTTAGATTGAGACTTTTCAATGAATTATCGAATTCATTTAAGTCTCTTAATCTTTATATCCATAATCTAAGGTGTCAAACATCAAGGGTTCAAAAGTGATTACTTGAAATAAACCCGAGAGCATTATATATGTCATATGTTTGTCATAGTCTTAATCTTATTCTTAGTGATATGGTGCATTCTTGTGTTGAAGGTGTTTCATTTTTTAAAGTTGTACAATGTATATATGCATATTTTCAAGTTCTCCCAAAAGGTGGAAGGTTTTACTTGGTAATACTTTGGGCTTAACCATGAAATCATTGTCTAACACTCATTAGGAGAGTCGAATAAAAAGTGTTAAAGTTATTATGTTTTAAGCTCCTCAAATAAGATTAATTTTGATGGAATTATCTAGATCTTGCAATGATGCCAAGTCAAAAAGTAGAAAGTTAGGTTAGTGTACTTAAAGATTGAATTTTTACCTGGTACAATTATTTGCTATGATATTTTATTTGCAATTAACATGGAAAATAAAAAGTTACAATCTAAATCTATGTGCATTGTTGTTACAATAAAGCAATTGGAAGGTGCAATCGTATTTTTTGATAAATATAGAAATGAAGAGTTTGCCTCTTGTATGAATGTTGTCAAAAGTCTTACACATAAGATGAATGTAGAGCTCACATTTCCAGCTAGACGTTGTATTATTAAGAAAAGACAATTTGATGAAAATAATCATGATGTAAAAATACAATCAGCTGAGGATTTCTTCATAGTTAGTTACTTTCTAGTTGTTGTGGATATGAAAATTGCTTCCTTGAAGAATATATTTGAATAATTAATGACATTTGAAAATATTGTAGATTCTTATATAATTCAAAGAAGTTGAATTCATTAGATAGTAATGAACTAAAAAAATGTTGCACTAATTTTACAACTACTTTTTCTCGTAATAATATGTTGGATGTGGATTTAGGTGATCATTTTTCTAAATTAAAAATGTTGCAAATGACATTGCCAAATGGGTTAATGTCATCAGTTGAAATTCTTGAATTTGTTAAAATTACAGATTGTTATCTAAATGTTTCAATTGCTTATTGAATTTTATTAACTATACTTATGACTGTAAAATCAGCTAAGAGAATTTTTTCAAAGTTAAAATTATTAAAAATCTGCTTGAGGTCATTAATGTCACACGAAAGGTTGACTAGTTTTAGCTATTTTATGTGTAGAGAAGAACATGTTGAACAATATTGATTTTGATATTATTATAGATGATTTTACATTTAGAAATGTGAAAAAATTGTTTTTTATGTTCATCAGTGAAATTCTCTTAATGTTTTGTAATTTGATATTAATGTTTGGTTGTTACTATAGCTATTTTATTATTGCTGCTACTATTTTTAGTAAATTTTTTACTGCTGCCATTTGCAAAATGTTATTTATTATTATGATCATTTAGTATTTTATTGAGTATATAAACTTATAACTTAAGTTACTTATTTATGAATATTACATTTTAATAATAAAAATGGATTCATTAAAGCCTTTATTTTGTATGCCTATAAAATGTTACAAACGACCCCAACTATAGAACATAAATTAATCTCGCTGCGTTGGAAAATTTGGAAGCGGTGGGTGGGGTAAAGAAAGGTAAGGGCGGCTCTGACATGAACGAGTTGAAGGAGAGAAATGCGGCCTCACTCACCACTCGTCACAAAAGGAATCGACTTTGACTTTTGGGAGCACAGTGGAGTTGTGTTGTGTCCCAAAACAACTAAACAAGTAAAGAAAGCGAGGGACTGTGCAGTATGGACCTCAAAATCCATTACAATAAGTAGAAAGATGAAAAGAAAGGCGAAAGAAAAGCGGTAGGAACGCAGTTACTTGAAAGTAAAAGGAGTTATAGAAGAAAAATGAAAATAAAGGAAGCCGGTATTGATTTAGCGGCTAACTGGTGGTGTGTGTTTTAAACATAATTAAGTGCTCTGTCTGTGCATACACACACACAGTCTGGACCTCAACGGCTTTTGTTTCTGTTGCATAGTACCACACTAACTCCACTACTCTTTTCTTCTACAGAGAGAGGGAGCGATAGAGAGAGAGCGAGAGGGAGGTCGTCCTTACTCTTCAGAATTTAATTTAGATAGAGAGAAAACCCATGGCCATCCATCCCTCGAATGTAGTGATTCACCCATGGCCATCCATCCCTCGAATGTAGTGATTCGTTTTCACATTCTCTCTCTTTCTCTCTATGTATACGTAAAATGGAGAGAAGGAGAGAGTTAAGGATACAATTGCTTCAAATAAAAATGCCATCTTTGGTTACACATTGTGTTAGTCCTAAACAACTGCTTCACAGACTTAACATGTAGACTAACTTAGCCAGTAGGAGTAGTGGCATTCCTTCTTTTCTTTGGTAGTGTGATTGAGGTGGAAGAGCGGAGGATGAGGCGGAGAGATGGTGATATGAAGTGGGGTGGTCTGGTTCTTTTATTTTTTATTTTTGGAGAGAGTTGATTAGAGCCCATGATTTGAAACTTCTCTCTCTATAATCTCCTTAACTGACTCTCTTCAATCATGCCAAATTCTTTGACATTTTAGCCGTTTCACTCCCTATGATATGTCCCCTCTTTAGCCTTCAAAACCAACGCGTCAATCCCACAACCCAAACTATTCTTTGCTCTTTGTTTTTTATCCTTAATACTGTTGTGTTGTAATGGAGGCGTACGTGCTGGTTATTTGAGCCTGTTACTGCTTAATATATTTCTTCTTCTCCTTGGTAATGGAGTACGCTAGCGTTGGGGCAGGTGGGCTCGGAGATGGTGGAGGAAGCAGTGGTGGTGGGTCTGGTAGTGGGGATCATGACTCCTCCGACCCACAAAAGAGGAAGAAACGTTATCATCGCCACACTGCTTACCAAATTCAGAGACTTGACTCGTAAGCACTGCTTTTCCCTTCACTTAGACTATGTTCTACCAGCACTGTTATTCAGTTTGTTTGCATACATCGTGCTGAGAATATTGATGGGCATTTTGCGGATTTTGGTTGTTCTCAATGCTACGGTGGAATATGAAGACTGTTCAAGGAATGCCCACATCCAGATGAGAAGCAGAGGTTACAGTTGAGCAGGGAATTGGGTTTGTCACCACGCCAGATCAAGTTTTGGTTCCAAAACAGGAGGACCCAGATGAAGGTGAAAAGTTGCTTTCTTTTTCTGTTTCTGTATTCTCTTTTCTTTTTAATCTCCTCTTAAGTTTCCTGCTCATAGTATCAGAACCATGTTCTTCTCTTTCGCGCTGTGAAACAACTTCAAGATAATTAGGTCATGTTATTGTTTATTTGGAACTAATTTAGGCACAGCATGAAAGAGCCGACAATTGTGCTCTTCGAGCAGAGAATGATAAGATCCGATGTGAAAACATAGCCATCAGAGAGGCACTGAAAAATGTTATCTGTCCATCTTGCGGAGGTCCTCCTGCCACAGAAGATTCCTATTTTGATGAACACAAGTTAAGAATGGAGAATGCACAATTGAAAGACGAGGTTCTTCTCAGTTTACTGTTTTTTCTTTTCCTTTATGGCTCCTTTCTATTTAGCTTCATACTCTGCATTTGGTGAAATGCTATTTGGGAAAAGTCTTCCTGCCTTAATGACGTTCTAGCACTGGAACCAACTGTGTTTTCTTTTTTATAAATGTCTAAATTCATTTTATGCAGCTTGATAGAGTTTCAAGCATTGCAGCTAAATACATAGGAAGGCCAATTTCCCAATTGCCTCCAGTACAGCCCATCCATGTATCTTCCTTGGATTTATCGATGGGGAGTTTTGGTATCCAAGGGATAAGCGGTATCCCTTCCCTTGATCTCGATCTTGATCTCCTTCCAGCTACTTCTGGTTTGAATTTTCCCTTCCAACACCTAGGCATTTCTGACATGGACAAGTCCCTCATGACTGATATAGCTTCAAATGCTATGGAAGAATTGCTAAGGCTTTTACAAACCAACGAACCTTTGTGGTTCAAGTCCCCCACTGATGGCAGGGATGTTCTTAATCTTGATAGTTACCAAAAGATTTTTCCCAGCGCTAGCACACATGCAAAGAACCTAAGTGTTCGAACTGAAGCATCCAGAGATTCAGTTGTTGTTGTCATGAACGGTCCAACCTTGGTTGATATGTTCATGGATTCAGTAAGCCCTTTATATTACTCTCTTATAATATTCTATTTTTGGGTGAAGAAAGTCATAGTTTATACAAGTTTTCAACATTTGCAGAACAAGTGGGTTGAGCTATTTCCTACAATTGTTCCTGTGGCGAAGAACATTGAAGTAATTTCCTCTGGAACATTGGCCAGTCACAGTGGTTCATTATTGCTGGTAAAACTGTAAAAATTATAACTTTCTTGATTTACAGTATCCTGTTTGTAGGAATCACATGAAAATGATGGTGCTTTTAACAGATGTATCAAGAGGTGCAGATGCTTTCACCTTTAGTTCCAACTCGGGAATTCTGTATTCTGCGTTACAGTCAACAAATTGAGCAAGGAGTATGGGCAATTGTTGATGTTTCATATGATATTCCTCAGTTTGCTTCTCAATGCCAATCTCGTAGGCTTCCTTCTGGATGCTTGATTCAGGATATGCCTAATGGTTACTCCAAGGTCATCAGCTTAAGTTTTTATACCATAATTTCATATTCTTCCCATAAACAAAAGAACTGGATTTTTTTTTTTGTCTTCATTTTTTGTTTGGAACATTAATGTAGGTTACTTGGGTGGATCATGTTGAAATTGAAGATAAAACCCCAATTCATCGGCTTTATAGGGACCTCATTTCAAGTGGCATGGCTTTTGGAGCGGAAAGGTGGCTTGCTACACTGCAAAGAATGTCTGAAAGGTTTGCTTGTCTGATGGTGTCAAGCACTTCTAACCGGGATATTGGAGGAGGTAATTTTAACACCAAATAGGCGCTATTTTAGCTCTGTGCAGTTCTAATTCTAATTGATTATCTATGTTTTTTAGTGATTCCATCACCTGAAGGTAAGAGAAGTTTGATGACACTTGCCCAAAGAATGGTTAACAATTTCTGTGCTAGCATCAGCACTTCCAATAACCATAGGTGGACTACTCTTTCTGGGTTGAGTGAGGTTGGAGTTCGGGTTACTCTTCACAAGGGTTCAGATCCTGGCCAACCCAACGGTGTTGTTCTGAGTGCAGCAACTACATTTTGGCTTCCCGTTCCTCCACAAAAAGTATTCAATTTCTTCAAAGATGAAAGAAATCGTGCTCAGGTAATATCACACTCACAGATTGATCCATGTCATGGTTAGTGTTTATATTTCACTTTTAGAATTGGTGCTTTTTTTTTTTCTTTGGTAAGTGCTGATCAGTTTAGTTGGTTCTTACTCTAATATCAAAATGGCTTCTGATTTTTTTTGAGTCATTGTTTTTCAGTGGGATGTCCTTTCCAGTGGCAATGCAGTGCAAGAGATCACCCATATTGCAAATGGCTCACATCCTGGGAACTGCATATCCATTCTTCGTGTAAGAGTTTATGTGTTTGACTCTCTGTTTTCTGGCTTCTCTATTAGCAAATTTATTATGAATCATTTGAATGCCATTCATATTCTGTACACACTTACAGTGTCCTTATTAACACTATGGGATTCTGTGATAGGCCTTGAATACTAGTCAGAACAATATGTTAATACTCCAAGAGAGCTGCATAGACTCATCAGGTTCAATTGTGGTCTACTGCCCAGTTGATCTCCCAGCCATCAATATAGCAATGAGCGGCGAGGACCCTTCTCTTGTTCCCCTACTACCATCAGGATTTACCATTTTACCTGATGGCCATCTAGACCAGGGAGACGGTGCGTCAACTAGCTCCAGTGCACAAGGAAACATGGGTAGATCAGGTGGTTCTCTAGTAACTGTAGCATTTCAAATATTAGTGAGCAGCTTGCCATCAGCTAAGTTGAACATGGAATCAGTAACAACCGTAAATAATCTTATCGGCGTGACTGTCCAGCAAATCAAGGCTGCCTTGAATTGTCCTAGTTCCAGATGATCTATCTGGTTCTGCAGCTGCATTACAACTGTTTCTGTTCTTCTCTAACATCTTTAAATATGGAAATCAGAGGAATTCAGAGTCTTGTGCTGGGGGATATTCAATGTGCGGGGGTTAGTTGGGATCTTGAATGCTCTCTCATCAAGAGACATAAAGACTCAATATTTACTACTGCTGCTGTTAGTGCTGCCAAACCTCCTCATTACAAGCTACACCTTACTAAAGGTCTTTCAGTGGTTTTGTTTTGTTTTTTTCTTCATGTTAGCATTTACAGGGGCAGTTTTAGTTTCTGGGGCAATTTTACTTTGGAATAGTGGTTGGTAGTAAGTAGTTGGTTAAAGAGAGAGTCAAGAACGCACCACACCGTTCTGTCCTGCTGTAAAGGCATCTCACTTTGTTTCTGCCCTTCACATGCGCAGCAACATATATTGTGTGGTTCGGGTATTGACTTTCTGTTCAATCAATGGACTATATTTTTTTTCACTATTGTTTACGGATCTATAAATGTTCCAAGTTTTCACCTTTATTATGTCTCTCTGCCTATTAAATGAGTCTGAATGGCAAGCTGGAGTTGAATTTATGGGACAAGTGGGGCATATCATGGAGATGGTTTTGATAAGCTACTTAGCCTTGTTCCAAGTTTTCACCTTTATTATGTCTCTCTGCCTATTAAATGAGTGTGAATGGCAAGCAGGAGTTGAAATGGGGCATACCATGGAGATGGTTTTGATAAGCTATTTAGCTTGGCCTTGTCATCAATGTTGGGCTCCACATATTAGTTTTATAAAGTTCAGCCTAAAAATTATAAACAAAACAAAATATGGAACTTGTCCGCTAGCTACTGCATTGATAATATAACATGGCTCATATTAGAAAGGCACATCTATGGAGGCTCCTTGTTGTAATAATGCTTAAGAAAATATATATGTATTGGCCTTTTATACTAGCAATCTGTGATTTATTTTATGCATATACGTCCAAATATAAATTACAACTTTGCAACTATGAAGATCAAAAATTTTAATTTGCATTTAATCTGATATGTGAAATGTGTATCTAATTATTAGAAGTCACATTTATGGTGGGTTTCAGTTAAAAGCCGATAATAAAGAAATGAATTGAGACTTGATGAAATGAATGTCAGGCTACAAGACATAAGTACCAAGGTACCTAGTTGGTAGAAGTAATGATCAAGTAGCCTGATTTAATACATCTGAGTTTCCAGGCTTAAGTATCAATACATAAAGATATAACTTGTTCGAATAGTTTAACAAGTTATTGAGCTTATCTAAGTCCTGCAATAAGTAAAGAGTTTCTTGGATACCCTTCAACTCAGAAGGTTCCAATTGCAAGCTAATTCTCTGCTACAATTGAGATAGAGTTTGGAGATCACAATCAACTCCTTTACTCGACATTTGAGCTACTTTAACAGTCGTATTATGAGAAAAATTATAGTAGCTACCGGCGTAGTATAGTTACTTCGGAATATAGATTCAAGATTTAATTATACAGTTAAGAACTAATGATGTGGAAGTTACTTCATGCACCTAAAAGACATGAATAATTGTACCCAAATAATATCATTGATTCTATCAGTATTTATCATAAAATATTTATAAAGAATTTGCATATTAAAAGCTCTTTTGAAAACAATTTGTTGACAATTTTTCTATCTTTTAGGAGAAATTTTTGTATCTTGTTTTAAATTATGTATATTTTCTTTTGTGATGTCTCAAAATTCTAATGTTGTTCACTTTAAAATTTACGTCATGTATATCTAATAAAACAAATTAATTAAATATTTATCTCTCACATTAAAATTTTTTTTAACATTTAGACACATTTTAAATATAAAATAGAGATTAATTTATAATGAGAAATCATTTAATTCAAACTTATTATATGGAAGTTGTTAGACCTTTAAGTCCTAATAGCATAATCGTGTTGACAATGGCTAGTCTTAACCAATGTTTGATACTTGGGACGACGGAATAAGGCAAAGACTTACGAGTATGCAAGGAAAACGGGCATTGTCAAGCATTGGTATACATTAGCAGAAATCATTATCGAGATATAAGATTTGGATGTGAGACTAAAAGATAACTTGAGATAGACGTTAAGTTAAAGGTTAGCTGGATCACATAAATAAGGGAGATATGTGAGAGCTCTATGGACTTAATGTGTACTCAAATTGTCATACCGTGAATAATGAACTTGACATAGGTAAGCATCAGATCAGATCAGTGGGCTATGAAAGGCTTTGGGCTTGAATGACTGATCATCAATGGAAGACAGCCATAGGTAATCTTTAGAGACAGAATAGAAATATTCTGTTAAGTTTACCGACGGACATTTTCTATTCCGTCGCTATATTTAGCAACGGTAACTTTTATGCTATCAATAAATTTAGCAATAGATTTTGAATATCTGTCCGTAAATTTAGCGACAGTCACAGATGTGGAAATCCATTGAAAATGTAGCGACGACAAGTTATGTTCTGTCGGTAAATTTACCAATGGATTTTTTCTTATTCTGTCGGTAAATTTACTTGTAAATTTACAAAAGAATAATGTTATTCTGTTAGTACATGCACCGATATTGCTTTCTTAATTTTTTCCTAAAATTAATTTGTATATTTAATTTTGATTGATAATCTTATGATTGATAATTAATCTCAACAGTTATCTATAAATAATATTTTAATTTTTTCTACATTCAATTTATCTAAACAGTAAGTTGATTGATAATATAAAGTAAAAATTATCTTAATTGATAATAAAAAATTATTATCTATAACAATAAATATATAATTCATACAAAATGACTTGTGAGTAGCTACAACTAAGCTATGCAGTTGGTGAATGTGGATGCTTTGATTACTGCGATGAGGTGCTGCCCTTTCTCTTCAACTCATCCACCTCATTACGGAGCTGGACTATGTTCTCCATCGACGGTTGTAATTAAGTTGCCAGCGTTTGTACTGTGCTCTCAAGTTGAACGAATCTCTAATTAGATACGGACCACCTACTAGATGTAGTTGTACTGGATGTGTAGGATTGTGAATAATATGTATTCGCAAATGGACCTAAGTTGAAGATCCTTCCACGACGGTCCCTACCACCCACTACATCAAGATATGTCTGACTCTCATCAATAATTTCAGAGTGCTGAGACTGTGGTTGAATGCTTTCTTGTATTTGATCCTACCAAGAGGCAATATTTATGTTAACAAGTAATAATTATTAAGAATTAATATTAAAACATAAATTTCACACGCATTAAGTTCTCTACATCAGGTGTTAACGAAGGTAACACCATCATCCTTCTTAGTATGAGTGTGCGAAAAGAGCTGATGGAGTATAGGCCTCTTGCCTATAGACTTTTCCTGCATCAAAATAAAATGCTATAAGTGAACTACAATTTACAAAAATTTCGGCAGAGTTTTCTCTATTTTTATGATACTTACCCCTGTTACCCCCTGTTAATAAAGAAAGTAACTCAACAACATAGCCATATATGGCACTAGACATTTATAACATTATCATTCTCCATAATACACATATATTTTCATTACAAAATTCATACATCAAATTAAATTGAAATTAAATTTTATACATCAAAGTAAAAAAAATCAGAATATAAT
>JAOTJB010000007.1:7569642-7579642 GCA_027123815.1 Erythroxylum minutifolium | reverse complement strand
TAGCAATCTACCCAAAATACCCTTATGCATTCTTAATTCTTCAATTTAACTCTTCCAATTTCCATCAATACATGAAACAAGTCCTCCTGGACTTGAATTAATAATTAAACTCTAATTAAAAAATGATTTAACCATGAGATCACCAAATTCATTCAATTCATGCTTACTAAAAAAAATTCAGGGTCCAACATGATGATTCTTGGGTGGTTATAGATTTCTTGAAATCTATCATTTTCACTAGGTTTGGAGTCCCACGAGCCATCATTAGCGACAAGAGGACTCACTTTTGCAACTAGATAATAGAGGCAGTCCTGAAGAAATATCAAGTGATGCATTAAGTCTCAACCGCTTATCACCCTCAGACGGGTGGTAAGGCTGAGGTGTCCAACTAAGAAGTTAAGTCCATCCTAGGGAAGACGGTTAATCCCAGTAGGAAGGATTGGAGTTTGCCCCTTAACAACACCTTATGGGCATACAAGATTACAAACAAGACTCCAATAGGCATGTCACCATTCAGATTTGTTTTTGGGAAGCCATATCATCTTCTAGTGGAGCTACAGTATAAGGCTTATTAGGCAATTAAGAAGTAACATAGAGTCAGAAGCTGTTGGTGCCCACAGATGATTACAGTTGTAAGAGCTTGAAGAGTTACAACATGAAGCATTTAAGAATTCCTGGATTTATAAGGAGAATACTAAGGCATTCCATGATCACAACATCTTTAGGAAGACATTTGTGGTGGGACAGAAAGTACATTTATATCATTCACACCTCAAACTCTTTCCAAGTAAGTTACGCTCTTGATGGAAAGGTCCTTTTAGGGTTACCCAGGCATGTCCCCATAGAGCAGTGGAGATCAGAAGTGCCAAGACGAGGAAAGAGTTTAAAGTTAATGGACATCTTCTCAAGCCTTACTTTAAGGGATTTCAGATTCACAACGTGAAGGTGATGAAACTTGAAGCTCTAATATACATTGGTTAATATCAGTTAACAAGGGTCGAGCTTATGACCTTAACCAAGAATTTGTTGAGAGACACCCCAATCTTATACTTTCATTTTAGTTCTTTGTTGTTTCAGCTTGCTTTCATTTGAATACCTTATTTTTTCTTTGTCTATTTTATTTTTAAGAATGCAAAACCAGAGTTGTGAATTCTGTTTTCAAGTCATTAAGCCCTCTTTGATCTAGGGGAGTCCTTCTATTCTCATACCCTTGTGTTTTTATTGATTTTAGGACATTGGGGACAATGTCCCATTTAAGTGTAGGGGTAGGGTTAGTTTAAAATTTTTGCATTTTTGCACTTGAACTGTGATGAATGTTGAACCATGCCATTCTGTCATAATAGTTGGACTGAAAATTAAGTTGTGTGATTGAATTTGAATTAGGCAGCTTGAGTGGAAGTCGAATCATATGGATTGATTGAAGTAGTTAGTTGCATAAACTCAGTCAATAATTTGATACTTAAGTGATTAGATAAACTATAAAGTTTTGATAGATTTTCATATAATCACATGCAAGGTTTTGAGCCTACATGACTGCATTTGATAGTCATTCTGTTTCTATATTGTATGTGATGCTCCCTTAGGAATATTACCTTCAAAACTTGCATTAAACTAGTTTGAAACTACGAGATGCATGCTTTATGGAAATGATTAAGGCCTTTTTTTTAAACCCTTAGCTTAAATGACCCACCAACTCATTTTCCCCTTGCCAACCACTTTGAACCTTTAACCTTGTTTGTTTCTAAATTAATCACCTTACATTGAAAGCTAAAAACACATTAGCCTTACCTTGTCACAAGTTTAATGAAGTAATGAGTGAGCATTTGATGTATATGATTCAGGGACTTTTTTTTGTATTTAATTCTTAGATGTTTTGAGAGGCACTTCTACTCATGTTTCATTGATTTATGCCGCTATTGTTTCCTTATTGTTTTAGTAATATCCAAGTAAAAAAAAGAGAAAAGAAAAAGAAAAGCATCTTTGTTTTTAGCATTATTGATTAAAAGCATCTTTGTTTTGATTGTTGAAGAAAAAGTAGTTGCATTAGTTATTGATGAGTAGTTACAGTTCATGGTATTTATATGCATAACTCAGAATTTATGTTTGGTTGTCCCTTCTTACTTAGTACTTTGTTAATACTTGAGAGTTACCCTTTGACCTTTTTTCCACGCCTTAACCTAAACCCTATTACAACCCCAAGTAAAAGCCCTTTTTGATCTACAATAGCATGTAATCTATGTGGTAGAGAATTGGTGAATTTGCAACCCTATGGTAATGTAGTCTCTTAGAGGGAGTATTGAGTGAAACATTGACCTTAAACACTTAAGTGAAATGAGTGAACATCATGAGAAAAATCCATCTTAATTTTATTTTACCTTTGATCAATGGTTTCTAACTTTGAATTAGTTTATGTGCATTAATGAATATACTATGATATATGTAGTAGCTCGATACTTAAGTTTGTCGAAGTTTCAAGGATTGCATATACTCGATTTTCTTTGAAAACAAATTGATAGAATATCTTGTTTATTTTTAAATTGTTTGAGGACAAGCGATAGTTTAAGTGTGGGAGTATTTGATAAGATTAAATCATCTTATATTTTCTTATACATTTCAATGTCTTTTTAGTCTTATCTTTGTGATTAAATTCTCATTGTGTGTTCATTTTATGTTTACATATAGATTAAAGGAGTGAACACAAATATATTCTAAAAGGAAGAAATTTGACAAAGTTTGGAGAGCCATCCATAGAGGAGAAACCATCAAGGGCATTCAGAGAAGAATCGGAGAAAACTTGGGAAATAACCCAAGGCCACGATAGTGGCCTATGCGTAGACAGACGCGGGGTTACTTCCGAATTCAAGTTTTTGAGGGACTTTTTGGACTTTTTAGGCATGGGAAAATTTGAGGGTTTACCCTAAATGAGAAATATTATAAAAAGAAAGCGAAAGGACTTAAAAAGAGAAGCCTCCAATTTGCCACTTTTGGAAAAACTCCAAGAAGAAAGAAGGGCTCTCAAAGTCTGCCATTTTTGGGAAGCTCCAAGAAGAGAGGAGGAACCAACATAGAAGTTTTTGTTACTTTCCATAAACTTAGCTATTCTCTTTCAATTTCAATGCTCTATTTTCATGTTTATTCAATTAGTTTAAAGCTTTCTTAGTGTTAATCACGGTTTTACATTTTCTAGAATATTTAGAATGAATGTTTGATGGATTTTGTAGTTAAACTTCATGAAGTTTGTAAGGAACCTTTATGTTATATCAATGGTTGTTTATTCCTTCAATTTTTCAACTTTAATCTTGGTTATTTGATTTTATTTATGTGCTTTTTCAGATTTGAATTTGTTAGAAATTTGAATGTTTAATGGTTTATGTTATGGTTTTTTGCTTATTTGTGATGCTCTTGATTAATTTGTTCTTAATCATTAGGATTTATGTATGTTCTTATATTCATGATCAATTAATTTAGGTTTTTGTACAAGTTGTGTACGCTGTAATTTTCATTTTGATGCAATTAGTTTAGAGTTTGTAATTTGGGTTATGATTAGTCATTCGTTAGCATAAAGAGTTTTGATTTCTATTAAGTTAGTGTAGAATTTTGGTTTTTATTAATTTTTTATAATTTCTAGCCTTGGTTTTATTTAATTGAGTATAGGTTTTGTTTATTTAATATCAATTGTGCTTAATATGAACATGTGTGGTTAGACTACTTAACGGTTTGGGGATATTATAAGGATGAAGGGATAGAAATTGTAAGAATGGAGTTGAATTTGTCTTAAATGGTTGCTTATAGGTCTAGGTTGGTTTGAGATTTAGGATAAATGTCAGGAATTAGGAATTATGTATAGGTTTGACATGTTACTTAACAACCACAACTATATTTTCAGTGCATATATCAAAGAGGAAAGAGACAATATCTCTAACTTATCATAAATCATGAATATTTCTTAATTATAAAAGGAGACAATATTTTTTGACTATAAGAGAAATAATAAAAAAAACTAAGGGTAAAAGATATAGAAATCCTCTGTAGTTTAAGAAATTTTTATATATAACATTTTTGAAAAAAAGACCTAGTTTTTAGTTTTCTACAAAAGTCCTTTCTTGTAGACTTTATTTAAATAATAATAATGAAACACATGTAGTGTGAATATTATTTGTGTACAAATGTCAATAATACAATAACTCAAATTAGCTTTTAATTTTGATTTAAACCAATTAAACTTGACTTGAATTAATAATTAGAGATAATTAAAATAAGTTATTAATTTGTGTCATATTTAATTGGTTTGATTTAACTTTAAGAGTTGGGTTGAATTTATTTGATATAAGTAGTATTTGATTGATACAAGTGTAATACTCATGTCACGAGCCTTTTGTCATTATTTTTTAATCGAAATCTAAGAGGAGTATTTTCTAAATAACAGCAAATAGGAGTTTTTTCAATATTTTTAAAGATTAAGGTGTTTTTTTTTTCAAAATTTTCTTAAACTATATGGGAGATTAGTGTCTACCCAAAAATTAAAAATATCTCTAACCTATCGTGAACCATCATCTGGTTTACTATTTTTTGTATTCTTCACATTAATTAATATCTTTACACCCTTTATTCCATGTCATTACGTAATTCCCTACAAAAACTAACCAATGCATACTTTTATAAAAATCAGTAGAGTTTATTGTCTAACCTAATATAAGGTGAGGTAGAATTTGCTTATTAATTTCCGATGACTTTTGGGACAAGCATATATGAAATTGATTTAAACTGAGCAAGACCACAAATTTAAAAGATTTTACCAAAAAAGTTTAGACATTTATATGATTTTATTGAGTATGTAGAGTTTGATTTATAAAGGCGACGACTGCTTGAAGATTGGATTTAGTAGTTAAAATTAGTTCGCATCACATTTCATAAAACAAAGTTTAAAGCACTAGAAAGGGGAGACAAAGATGACACTAACCCTTGTTCTAGGAAGAAGGAAAGCATATAATAGTCCAACCTTAGGCATCCACAAAATCCTTGAAAATTCTTTTCCTTTCACTCTTGATGTGTTTGCAAAACGGCAAGTCTAAATCTTTTCCATCATATACAAATATTCCTTTCTTTCCCAGAAATGGTACTAAAGAATGTTCCTTCACCACCAGCCTTGGTCTTCTATTTCGTTCACATAGTTAACTAACTATAAATACCGTTACAAACCCATTATCACGTACAATACCAACGACCATTTGCTATATAAAAGATCTCCCTCTCTCTTAATTTCACATATTCTCTCGTATAAAATGACTTCTGCACCAGTTCTCAAAAGGTCGGAGACAATTGCAGAAAGCATGCCTGAGGCATTGAGGCAAGACAGGTACCATATGAAGAGATGCCTTTCCAGGTACTTATATATTACAGTATTTCTTTTGGATTTAGTGTCTTGCAATTAATTTTTTTTCTTTTCCTTATTACACCAACCAAGCAAAGTCATTGACATTTTATGGAAATAAAAGGTTTAGTGCAAATGGGAGAAGGTTGATGAAACACCATCATATAATGGAGGAAATGAAGGAATCAATACGAGACGATGTTGAAAGGCAGAAGGTCTTGGAAGGCTTACTTGGTTACATTCTTAGTTCCACACAAGTAAGATTCTCTCTCTCTCAAATCTATCCGTCTGGGATTTTATCTGTTAACTTAATCATTTATCTAAATCACTAAATCTGCAGGAGGCAGCTGTTGTTCCACCTTATGTTGCTTTTTCTGTAAGGCCAAATCCTGGTTTCTGGGAATATGTTAAGGTGAATGCTGAAGACCTGACAGTAGATGGTATCTCTGTCTCAGAATACTTGCAGTTTAAAGAAATGATCTTCGATGAGACCTGGTATTTAAGTGCAAACACACTTCTTCGGAAACAGTTCTTAATTTTCACGCTGCAGTAATCTCCATAACTCTTAGTGCTTGAAATTCATTGAGATGCAGGGCAAACGATGACAATGCTTTAGAAATAGATTTTGAAGCGGTGGACTTCTCGACCCCTCGACTGACGCTGTCTTCTTCTATTGGAAACGGACTCAACCACATTTCAAAGTTTATGTCCTCTGAACTTATCAAAACCTCCGATAGTGCAAAGCCTCTGCTCGACTACTTACTAACTCTCAACTATCACGGAGAGGTAATCTCAACAACTAAAAACGAAAAGAAAATTTGATGGACCATTCTCCATGAAAAACAATGCTCGCTAGTACGTATAATGATTTTAATAATGTGCAGAAACTTATGATCAACGAAAAGCTAGATACAATTGCAAAGCTCCAAGCAGCACTGATCGGGGTTGACGAGTTCATCTCTACGTTGCCAAAAGCCACACCCTTTCGGGATTTCCAACAGAGGTCAGCTATATTTTCTCTCACTGTTATAACAGTAATAAATGTTCATTTGACATTCCTAATAATGTCTAAGGTTGAAAGAGTGGGGCTTTGAGAAAGGATGGGGAGATACCGCAGAGAGAGTGAAAGAAACAATGAGGTTGCTCTCAGAATCGCTAGAAGTTGCCGATCCTGTCAAACTCAACTTGTTCTTTAGCATAATTCCAAACATGTTCAACATCGTAATCTTCTCTCCGCACGGCTACTTCGGCCAGTCTGATGTTCTCGGAAAGCCGGACACTGGTGGCCAGGTCTATAGTGTTTCCCATATAAGACCACAACAACAGAATTTAGGTACTTTACTTTTCTTAACAAGGAACGAGATCTCATCTTGTCGTGTGCAGGTGGTTTACATATTGGATCAAGTAAGAGCTTTAGAGGAAGAACTGCTTCACAGAATCAAACTACAAGGCCTTGTAGCCACGCCTCAGATTCTAGTGGTGAGCTTTACATACGTTTAACAAGAATTGCAGGCCAAGTTTTGGTTTTTGAGAGGATGAATGGCTTAAGTAAATAAAAACTCTCCCATCTTCTCGTTCTCTCTATTCCAGGTAACACGGCTTATACCAGATGCCCAAGGAACAAAGTGCAACCAGGAGCTGGAGCGAATAATCGACACTAAGTATTCCCACATTCTTCGCGTCCCATTCAAGACGGAGAAAGGTGTTCTTCCACAATGGGTCTCTCGTTTTGATATCTATCCTTACCTTGATAGATTTTCCCAGGCATGAGCACCCTCCACCTTGGTCTTTTCTCTTTTGACCCTTTTGTTCTCAAACCAAACAACATTCTTGTTTTTGTTTGATGATGTTAATTAACATTAGGACGCTGCTGAAAAGATACTCGAACACTTTGAGCGTAAGCCCGATCTCATTATTGGTAACTACAGCGACGGGAACTTGGTTGCTTCTCTAATGGCTGGCAAGCTTGGAATAACTCTGGTCTGGTCACATCTCAAGAAAATCTCTTTTCCTAAATTACGTATCAGAACAATCATTTCGTTCTGATATTTATGAGTTGCAAATCTAGGGAACTATTGCTCATGCTCTGGAGAAGACTAAGTACGAAGATTCAGATGCCAAATGGAAGGAATTAGATTCAAAGTATCACTTTTCCTGTCAATTTACTGCGGACACTATTGCAATGAATGCAGCCGATTTTATAATAACTAGCACATACCAAGAAATTGCAGGAAGGTTTGGACTTTGTTTGGCATTGCCAGTTTTAGTTATTTGATCTATGTTATTTACTGAAGAACTTTTATTATTTCAGCAAGGATAAGCCAGGACAATATGAAAGTCATTCTGCATTTACCATGCCAGGGCTTTGCCGTGTGGTTTCGGGCATCAATGTCTTTGACCCGAAGTTCAACGTTACAGCACCTGGGGCTGATCAATCTGTCTACTTCCCGTATACAGAGAAACAGAAGAGATTGACTTCTTTTCATCCAGATATTGAAGAACTTCTCTACAGCAAAGATGAAAGCAGTGAGCACATGTAAGCATCCCAAAGTTCTCAACCAATAAACTAAGTGTCAAGGTCTAAGGATTTTTGACATCGATGCTTATGCATATACTTGGAACAGTGGTTATCTGGCAGACAGAAAGAAACCAATCATTTTCTCAATGGCAAGGCTGGATTCGGTGAAGAACATTACAGGACTAACGGAGTGGTTTGGTAAAAACAAGAGGCTAAGAGATTTGGTGAATCTTGTTGTTGTTGCGGGCTTCTTTGATCCATCTCGATCGAAAGATAGGGAAGAAATTGGAGAGATCAACAAGATGCATGCTTTGATAGACAAATACCAGCTTAAGGGGGAGATGAGATGGATCGCAGCTCAGACTGATAGATACCGAAATGGAGAGCTCTACAGGTGCATTGCAGACACAAGGGGAGCTTTTGTCCAGCCTGCACTTTATGAGGCTTTTGGTTTGACTGTCATTGAAGCAATGAATTGTGGATTGCCAACCTTCGCAACGAACCAAGGCGGTCCAGCAGAAATCATTGTTGATGGGGTCTCTGGATTTCACATTGATCCCAACAATGGTGACGAGTCCAGCAACAAGATAGCCAATTTCTTCGAGAAGTGCAAGACAGATGTTGAATGTTGGAAGAAGATGTCTGCAGCTAGTCTCCAGCGTATACATGAATGGTAGTGGTCAGTGCCACCATTTTACTGTAGAAACTGTGCCATTAACGGTTGCTTACCTTGACTTTCTTACAGCTATACATGGAAAATTTACGCCATTAAATTGTTAAACATGGGATCTATGTATGGATTTTGGAGGCAGCTTAACAAGCATCAGAAGCTTGCAAAGCAGAGATACATTGAAGCATTTTACAATCTCCACTTCAGAAACTTGGTGCATCATTTCCTACTTTTTCAATACTAATACTAATCATTAGAATATAAGGCAATGATTCATCACTTACCTATCTTAATTTATAGGTAAAATATGTACCCATACCGGCTCATGAAGGAATACAAATTCCATCTACTGCGCCAGCTATACCTGAAGACACAAAACCAGGAACAAGTGCTCAACAGCCACAATCAATTCAGGAAGCTAAAACGCAGCCGCCACAAGGGTACGTACTCTGATTCCATAGCCATTGTTTCTTTTTGTCAGTTGCTGTTCTAATTTCTGAATTTGATCCTTTTTAACTCCTGGCTTTGCATATGAAACTTTCAGTTGATTTTTGTTTTTTGTTTTCAGGAAAACAGAATTGAGCCCCTGGAGTGTCTGGGTCGCCATAATCACTTGTCTTCTTGTTTATTTCCTTCTGAAGATGCTGCTTTCCTCGCAGGACAACAGTTTAGAATAAGAGTGGACAGTCTTTTATGTTAACTAGGTGGTTGCTTTTCAAAGCTCTAAGGCGTATCATCATGTAATGCCCTTCCCAAACGCATTTAAAGAATAAATTAGCATAAATGTTTTCACCTCCTTCCCCTCTTTTTCATTTTGGAGTTTCAGTAGGTGTGGTGGAGGCTTCTATTAAGAATATTTTGTTAAGTACAATCCGATGAAGGCTATTAGACAGTAGATAGTGAAAGCTAGTAAAGAGATAATTGATTTTCAACTTGCAAAGGGAAAATTTTATACCTGAAAATATAACCCGCTTTGCACTAAAACTTCTATAGTGGGCCACTTCTAATACATTGTTGAGCACAAATATCAAGCACAAAACTTGATAAATTAATAATGATTGCCAAAGATTTGTGATTGGAGGTCAATTAGAAGAATAAAAGCTTTTGTAACAAGACCTTGGCTTGTACATGGTGACTTCAACACCGCTCTCTATAGGTTAGAGAGATAGAAAAATTGCAACTTACTCAATTACAATATGAATCTATTTGATTGCGCTAAAGATGTGAAGACAACTGATCTTAATCATGAAGGGCATATTTGATTGCGCTAAAGATTTGAAGGCAACTGATCTTAATCACGAAGGGCATAAGTTCACATGGAGCAATAAACAAACTTGATATTGGTTCATTCGAAAGAAGTTAGATAGAGCTTTAGTAAGTGTGGATTGGATAACCAATTTCTTAGAAAGCAAAGTCATATTCTTGGATCCAGGATTATCTA
>JAOTJB010000007.1:7351884-7368908 GCA_027123815.1 Erythroxylum minutifolium | reverse complement strand
AAAAAATTAAAAAATCTACATTTTTTGTTTAAAAATGTTCCAAAAAATAAAAAGAAGATAGAGAAGACACCCTAGTTGATTTCTTTTTCATTTAAAAAAGTCTAGAATCCTAGGTTATTAATTGGTGGAATACTGGAAAATCCAGAACTTTTTCAAATGATATTCAAGAAAAGGATGTGATTTTGCTCGTGAGGGTAATAAAATTATTAGTGAGGCTAGCAAATCGAGTCCTAAACAAACTGCTACTTGTGAAATACGAAATGAGATTAGTATAACCAGAAATTATCATTCTTATTAATTTTCATAATAAAAAAATTATTTCAGTGGACTATAAGATCAAAAACTAAGAAAATGTATCAAAATTATGTGCAACAAAAAATGATAATATTTTATAATTACATGGATCGAGCAAGTTCTAATTGACGTAACATAAAACCTATTAGCCAAAATGTAACATACCACTCTCATAGAGCATATGCCCTAACGTATCAACGATTATTTGAGAACATACTCTACGAGAATGGCACGTTAAGATGATCATATGGCACGTTAAGATGATCACATTATCACATTTTTAGGCATCATATGTCAAAAGCATTTCAAACATTCATTTTGAATCATTTCATTCATAACGATATTAAATCAAAAATGTCACTACACTTCAGAGTTCACATATACATTTGACAATAGGTGAGAACTGCTATTCTTAATGCATAATGGCTAGAGATATTTGTAGGTACAACTGATCCTAACAACTAACTCATGTCCAATTGCAGTAACTATACTCTAATTAGTCTAACTATATCTCTTATGAACCTAGAAGTCACTATTGTAATTTTAATGAGATTGCAAACTGATCAGTGAGTGAACCATCATCGATGTATTCACTCAAGTCAGATACACAGAGACAAGTCATATCTTAATTCAATAAGTATTACATATCTTCTAGTTTTGAATATCACATCACATTTCGTCATACCTTATCAAGTACATAAAGATTATCATACTCTCATAAGTATATCAGGTAAGCTAACATTTCATATTCACAACACATCATCATTTACTTTGCAATTCTATTTCAAACAATTCAATAATTCATTTCAATTCAATCATATGATACATATAAGGATGTATATGCAAATGCACATGTGACTCCATTTTAGTTTAATTTATTATGACCGAGTGCCTATTTACTGTCCCGTATCTATTATGGATGCCGGGTTCATTAATAACTGAGCCTGTGGCTCTTTGTGCACAATCCTAAGCTTAAAGCTCTTTTTCACATTGGTCATTTCGGTTACAACTCCTTTATGCATTTCAATGTGATGCATCATTCCATATGCTATGTTTCATTACCTTTGATTCCTGTGTGCTTCTGTCACATTTATCAAATTCATCAGATCTCAGTCTGGCAATTCACATTCAATTGCTCACACATTTTATATTCCTTCTGACATTTCCCATTCAATTGTTCTCACAATTCATATTTATTACGACATTTCACATTCAATTGTTTTCACATTTCATATTCAGCATACAGATCAGACAGAAACACATATAATTGACTTTACACATCTAGGTTAACTCACAGTACACTCCAGATAAGCTAAAGCCTTGATGATCCGATAATGTCTGGATGTTGACGATCAACTTGTGTATCTATCTTCGTGCAATACACACATATTTCACACATCATTATTCAATCATTCACATGTACATATATCATGTTTCAATGCATACTTAATTGACCTTCTTGGTATGTATTAATATACAAAGATCTTGACTGTACTTATACGCTTTCAGATAATTCAAACTTTATAGCTTATATACTACCATTTTGCAATTAGGTTTATACTTTAAATAAGCTTTATTTGTTTATCATAGGTTCATATAATTGTCCAATTCTCACTCACAATTACTTCATGTTCTCCAATGTTCATTCATTTATATCTAATACACATTACTCATATCCTTTAAATCATATTTGCTTTCATAAGAACATCTTAATTCCTTTAATAGCTCATAATTTCCATATTTCAATACATTGATATCAAAACAATCCATTCCTTAAGTTATGATATCAATTAACAACTTAAACTTATCAAACCCATAACTAATGAATCAAGCAACAATTTTGGTTCATTTCAAACCTTAATCAAGTTCAAATACACTAATGTAAAGTGACTTATCCTTATATGGTTCAACAACTACACAAAATAGAAGTTTTTCATTTCAAAGCATTGCCCATGATCATGGAGGACGTTCCCATGATCATAGGATGAGTGAACCAAATGTTCACTCTCTATTTTCCTTCAATTGCTCCATATTTTAACACCTTCATACCAAATTTAAAACATCTTCATATTAGTCCATTAATTATACCTCAATTATACTTTAATTCCTCAACAATTTCATCTCCAAATCTAACTAAAAATCATTCAATTGGCAGCTCATAAACTATTTATCTTTCATGCATACAAAAACAAAACGGAAACTTTCATTCACTTAATCTCATCGTATATATAGTCCTAGTTTTTTTTTCCAAATTCAAGAACACTTCACTAACACATTTCTTTAGCATAAATTCATCTTCATTTAAACTTCAAATCTCAATCTAAATCATCCATATAGCAACCTATAACCTACAGTTCTCGTGCATCAAAAACAAAACAAAACAAAAAAGTTTCTAATTCATGTATCATTTTCCAGCACACTTCATCATCAACACTACATGTTATCCATTCTAATTCAATCATCATAAACTTTCTATTACAACATACCATAAAGATCAATAGTTTACTTACTTGTTTAGCTCAAGTTCCACCTCAATTCATCAAGTCTACTTTGCCTTATATGCATGCAAGATAATCTCAAATATAAGGTGGGCAATGGATGGTTTTCAGCAACAAGAAAAAAACAGGATGAAAGACAACAACATATAGCTTTCTTGATGCAGAATCTTGTCAAGATTTTGGAGTGGTGATGAACAAAATAGAAGAAAAATTTTAGATCTATGGGAGGGTGGATAATTCGGTGGTGAAAGGGAAGGGAGGAGAAGAATGAACACAGTAGAACAACTTCTGCATTAGCTTAACTCATTAGATGCTAGGTGTCACCATTTCAAAATGACATTTCTCCCTATACATGCATTCCATTTGTCCTCTCCATAAGCTTCCAAATGTCACAATTATGCTAGGCCATTTGTCACTCAACCTCTAAGCCATTTGTCACTCAATTATTTATGTTAAATATCACTCAATTCTACTTTCAAGTGTAACTTATTTCATAGGCTTGGTCATCCTAATTTTCCATTTGTCAACTTGTGTTACCACTTGACCTTTTTCGTAGACTAGATGTATATATTAATTCATCAATCTCTCAATTGTAACAATTAATTCCAAGTTACTAATTATAATCAATCAATTCTTGTCATTGGTAAACCAAAGTACAAGACATCGAAAATGCACATCACGTTCATTTTAGTTTCATGCCCTGGAATATGTCAATTGAGGTGCAATTTGTCTAAATCATAATTCATGTATGTATGTTAATACTATGCATTTGAATACAATCATAAAATCATGTCATAAATGTACCAAATTCATTCTATATAATGCCACTTATGTGACTCAGTAGTCTAACACTTTAAATCCTTGAATAATTTAAGAGACGGGATACTACATAGATCGATGGATATCTTTAATACTCTGTAAATAAAATATATCTTAAATACTAAACACCCTTAGTACATTATTTATATACCTAGACTAGAATAGGTAAACAAATTTTGCACCTATCTATGTAGATCTCTATTGTGTAAGCAATAATTACACAAGCTTAGATCATTTAACTTATAACATATTATCCTTATTCATGAATGACCATTATTTTACCACATGTGAATCAGATTTACAATAACTACTAATTGTAATCAAAATTTTGGTAGTAAATCCATAAATAAATGATATAGTAGGAATATCTAAATAATCTATACATAAATCCTAAACTTTAAACACAAAATAACATAATCAATTCCAAAAGAGAGTTAAGAACAACATCACTATGATTGATCAATGCCCAAACATGCTAACTAGCCTTAATATCCCCTTTGAATTGGAAAAAGGAAAATTAATTACTCATAGCTCTCAAAAAGGAAAGTATTTATGCCCCTTGATGTCTCTAATCTATACATACCTTGATTTTCCTCTTAATTGTACTTTTATACTGTAAAATTAGAACTGCGTCAATATACACGGTCAGCTACATAAGCATGTAGGCGACCATTTATGTTACTTTTCTAGAATTCTCGGTTACACATTCATAATTGGATACACGAGAAAGATACAAAACTATGTAACTCACTTACATAGCCATATAGGTCGCCACATGGGTGTGTTGGTCACATATATGGTTGAAACAATATCTTTAAGTTCGTACACATTTTTAGTGACTTACACAGTCCCATACATGGTCATATAAGTAATATACATGAGCATGTACACTTCTACATGGCCGTGTAAGTAATATACTATGTTTTGATAAGTGTTTAAATGTGTGTTTTAGGTGTTTATTAGAATATTATAGTATGTATAGGCTTTAATGTGAGTGTTTGTATGTATTCTAAGTATTTGTTTAGTTTAGAGCAAGAATTGGATCTTATTTTATGTTTCATGAGGTGTTTGATATGTTTATGAGCATATAGAAATAGGAAATTGAGGAAAGGAGATGAATTTAGATGAAAGCATTAAACAAAATCAAGACTCATAGCACAAAAGAGATACACGATTGTGCATCATTCCATGCATGTCTCTTAGGTTGTGTAAATCCACCATTTTCAACAATTTTGGTGATGCAAGGTTTTATGCACACCATGCATCAGAACATGCCTTTATCAATTAGCAATTCTAGCAAATTCCAACTTCTATAGCACATGAGTTTCTTTGATATTTTGATGCTTTGGGGCAATTCTTGGAACCAAATTAAGGAAACTCTAGAAGCAATCCTAGGCCCTAAACTACTATTTAAGAATGTGAACGACATAAAAAAAATGCAGTCATTACCACCATCTTGCAAAATTAGATCAAGCAAAGAGGATCAAGAAAAACATCAGTGATTTCCAAACTTCCAGATCAAGTGCCAAATCAAGTTTTTCGTTCTTTCCTTTTTTCATTTTCATTAAACTTGATGTGTAAACTGGATGTTATGATGTTATTTACATTTTTTATGTTCTAAATTTCCAGATTAGGGTTTATTCTTAAGTTGTTTTGTGATTTTAATACTTATTGATTAAATATAGTTTCTGTGTTATGTTAAGGGCGCGCATATATACTAATCTTCGAAAATAGTGAGAATTTTCATTAAAGGATACATAGTGATAGTTGAAATTTTGGTTGGTTAATAATTATCAATGTATATGTACAAGTTCTATAGGTGAATGAATATGAAGTTAATCTTTTGATTAATATGTATATTCAATCCAAAGTGCTTAGCCATAATATGCATAGGTTAGTATCTTAGTACAACTTAAATGATTGGTGGTGACGGTTAAATTAATTTCATGAAGCTAGATGTCGTTTTCTCATTAGTGCATATTGCATGATTGTTTGTGTTTATGTTTTATATGTTTGAGTTTGTGTTTTATTTTTTCTTGAGAACAAGAAAAGTTTAAGTGTGGGGATGTTGATAGGTTTAGTTTATACTATGTTTTGATATGTGTTTAGATGATTATCATATGTATAGGCTTAGAATTATGTTAATGTAAGTGTTTGCCATATTATAAGTGTTTGTTTCTTTTAGAGAAAGAATTGGATCTTAATTTTATAAGGTGTTTGATGTGTTTATGAGTGTATAGAAACAAGAAATTGAAGAAAGGAGATGAATTTATATTCAAAGCAAAGAAGAGATGCATGACCATACATCGTCCTGTGCACTTCTCTTAGGCTATGCAAATCCGTAATTTTTAACAATTTTGGTGGTGCACGATTTTATTCAAACGTGCATCTGTTAGACAACAATTCCAGTGAATTCTAGCATTTCCAACATGTGAGTTTCTTCGATCTTTTAACGTTTTGGGGCTATTCTTAGAACCAATTAAGTGTGAAACCCCATAAACAACCCGTTGACCCTAAACTACTATTTAAGAATGTGAAAGACACAATAAAATGTAGTCACCATCTAACAAAATTAGATTAAACAAGGAGGATCAAGAAGAAAGTTAGTGATTTCTAGATTTCCAGATCAAGTTCCAAATCAAGTATTTCATTCTTTCCATTTATCATTTTCATTAAATTTGATGTGTAAACTCTAATGTAAGATGTTATTTACATTTGTGATTTTCTAAATTTCCATATTAGGGTTTGTTTTTAAGTTGTTTTGTGGACTATTATATTTTCAATAATTAAAATATGAAATGGGTTTCCCATTAAATAGTATATCATATACATACCTCCATTAAAGAGGACAATTATGCTCCCACTAATCTTTGTATAGACACGATAAAATCATAATAATATCCAAAACAAACTCATTGATTTCATCATAAAAGTGAATCTTTCAACATCTTGAAACTTTCGACCATACATCATGTAATGAAAAAGGAATTACTTTTATTTGGATATTATCATAAGATTTGAACTCTTCCAAACTTCATCTTAGGCCTACTACTTGTCTTGAGAACCTTTCTCCTATAAGTATGCGCTGAACAAACATTTTATTTAATGAAGTTTGTAAGATCATATCCAACCTTTTAGATATATTATAACTTTTTATTATCCAATTTAGTTCTGAATTTATTATTATATTCTTTAACTAAACATCACATCCCAAAATCATTAACTTTAACTCTTTTAAATTCTTATCATTCCATATATACTATGGAATCTTATTTATTGATTTAATTGGAAATATGAAGGATATGTTAGAGTATTATGCATAGCTATAGAAAAAAATAAATATTGCATCATAACTTTTCTCATATCATATCTTCCTCCTTACACAGATTCATACTATTTTGGAATTTAGTTGTGAAATTATTCACCGAGAAATCTCATTTTATATAGATAATCTAGAAATTTTAAATCCTTTTGTATCAATTTCATTAAAATGCTTTAGCATTCTTAATTCCTAATATCTAATAAGTACTCATTGTTTAATGAATTATTACTACATTAAATACATCATACATGGCATTGCTTTGAATTTGGAATCCAATAATGATGGGGTTGTATTGATAAGTGACGGTTTGTTTGTAAAAAATCAAATAAAGCAATCAGAATCAAGTCAAGATGATACAGATCAACCCCCAATTCTTGGGCCAAAGATCTTACCATTTCCAAAGGAACTGGATTTACATCTCGTTTCCATTTCTATTCAAAAGTTCTTATGTGTTTCCACGCCCCCAAAAAATGGACAAATTTCTTATTTTAAGAACATATACAAGATGCATCACTACATACCATAATCACCCTTTCATCAAAGGTTGATTTAGATGTCCTTTAATGTAAGAGGTTTTATATGATTCATAATTGACTGATACATATCAATATTCTCATTATGTTGATTTAACTAACACATAATAAAAAGGATAGTCTTGGTCGTCTAACTTTGTATTCTTGTCACTTATGTTAAGTATAAGTCTCCCTCCAACATATGAAAATTATTTGTATAAACTTATATAAGCTACTTTTACTTAATAATCTATTTCTTATCATGTCTCAAATATTCTCGTTATGTTGAATCCAAGTTTAGTATTAATAAGAAAGGTACATATAATGTATCATATCTAGTATTAGAAAGAAAAATCTACAATCATTTTCTTCAAATGACAACTATTATTATATTTAAGTCAAGCCTTCAATTGAGTCTTTGGTCATAAGCAGGCTAAATTGATTGAAACAATTCCATTAAGGTACTATACCTTTCTGCTCTACTTTATAAAATCATTTTTATGTGCTTTATGTAGTGAATGTAAAAGAGTAGGCAATGCATCTTATAAGCATGAAATGCCTCTCACAAATTTTTTATTATATTAATTATTTGACATGTGGGGAATTAGTTTCATGGTCCATTTTCAAGTTCATTTATAAATAAATACATTATAGTGACAGTAGATTACATGTCTAAATGGGTGAAAGCCATATCTTTGCAAACTAGTGATTTTATAGTTGCTTTGGAATTTATTAAGATATTTACTAGATTTGGCATACCTAGAATGACAATTGATGATAAGGGAACACATTTTTACAATGTGTTATTTGATAAATTTTTAGACAAACATCTTATCACATATAAAATTCTAACCTTATCATCCTTAAACTAGTGGCTAAGTAGAAGTGTTAAATAGGGAACTAAAAAGGAAGCTAGGAAAATATGTCATCTACCTACCAAGTTAGAGAATAAGGTACAATGGTACATTAAATTTCTAAAATTTGATATGAAAATTGTTGGTTACAAGAGAATGCCTAATAGACTGAACGTAAGGATTTCTACTTTTTTTATGAAAATGCCAAGTATATACAAGGAAAAGAAAAGGCAATGGCATGATCAACACCTATTGGTCAGAGATTTTACAAAAGGTGATACAATCACCATCATGAATATATTCCCTTATGGGGAAATTAAGATATCACATCTAGATAAAGGAACCTACAAGGTGAACAACCAAAGATTAAAAAGGTACTTAGTAGGTAATATTGAAGAAGGAACGGAAATATTTGTCCTTGATGACCCCTCAATAAGTTAATAAAGAAAGAGTAAATAAACTACTTCTAAAGAAGTACTTGTTAGGAGGTAACCGAACTATTTGTTTAATAAAATATAATTTTACTTAAACCTTAATTTAGATTTTGATTAGGTTTTTCCTTACTAAAATTTCAATAGATTTTATCTCGTTTTTTTCTATTTAGTTATTATAGCTTCAACTTTGTAGGAAGGAAGCAAGCAAGAGAAATCATACACTTGAGTAAATAAGAAAGACAACAGTCAAGATGGAAAATCAAAGAAAAACGCCAATCCAATGCATAAAATTTGGGTATGAGTTACATTTCTAAGATAAGCACAATCTAAGACATGCCCGTGTCTTAAACTATGTTTAATTAAAATTCAATCCAAGAAAATTCATGTCTTGGGACATGTCAATTTTTTAAATGTTATTGTATTAAGCCTTGAAAGGAAATCTAGCTATATAATCAAAATAAGTGCAATGACACCAAAGTTTAGTGAATTTCAAGGATTACAAGTAGGAATTAAAAGATGTATAAAAGGAAACTAGACATTTCAAAATGAAAGAAGATAGTGTTTGTCTTGCAATCTGTGATATTGCATACTAATTTCAAGCCTTATATGTTGCACAAGTTGTTTGCTGAATTGTTCCATAGGAAGGCATTTATCTTGAACAATCCTGTAATTTCTTTCATCCCAAGTTATTACTATTATTGAAGAGAGAACTAAAGTTATTAAAGTGTTTGCTATTTTAATGCCAAACTTTAACATTGTCCAGGCTGTTTAATTACTCAGATTTCAAACATCTTTTGTCGAATTCCTTACATATGCCTCTGTTGTAGTTACAATTGAAGAATAAATGTTTAGTGTTTTCCCCAGCTTCTTGACATAATGAACACCAGTATATGAGGTGCATATATCTAGTGATTTTACCAACATTTTTTATCTTCCCTGTCATTGCAATCTATAGGATAAATGCTGGAATATCTCTTTGTTTGATAGAGTTAATGCTACTGAGGCTTCGAGTGAAATTAAAGATTTGAATGATCTTACTTATTTTTCATTGACAAGTTGCCCCACTAAAAGCCAATTATCAAACCAAAAGATAGTGGATTCTCCATTCCTTACCAATCCAATGAAGTTAGCTTGAAATCCTTTTCTCAATTTCAAATTTACTTTTAAGGTAGAGGATGGGAGGTGTTTGATGTCAAATGCCCCTATACTTCTATCTTTGATGAAGTAAGTATGGATCCATTTGCACCACAATGATTGTTTGTCATACATGAGCCTCTAAAGTTTCCTTGTAAGCAATATGGTTTTCATGTTTTTGATAGAACATAAGCAAAGCCCTCCCTGAATTCTTGGAGTGCAAACCTCACTCAGTTTCACTTTACTTCTACAATTTCTATCTTTGTTACCTAACCATAAAAAGTTATTAAGTAATTTGTCAATTAATTTAATGATGGACTTTGGAAAGGTCAGATGAGCTACCTAACAAGTGTTAATGTAAATCAGTGTTGAGATTATAAGTTGGGCTCTTCCTGCATTTAATAGATGCTTAAAGCTTCAACATGATATTCTAGATTGAATTTTTTCAAAAAGATCCATGAAATCTCTTGTTGCCATTCTTTAAGCCAAAATGGGAATGCCTAGATATCTCATTATAAGCTTTTATTGCTTAAAGCAAGTGATATTTAAGGTCCATTGCTTACTACTAGAAGCACTCCTTGAGAGATAAATGCTACTCTTAGAGCAATTTACCTGCAATCTAGAAGATATTTGAAAATTTTTAAGAGCTTTCATTAATGTGGATATAGAGAGTGCATCTGCTTTAGACAATAAAATCAAATAATCTATAAAATAAAGATTAGTTAGTTTGAGTTTCCTACACTTTGAGTGGTATTTAAAGCCTTAAAGAAGTGTTTCTAATATTGATCAATAAGTACTCCCAAAACTCCTAAAGGATGAGGTGATTCAAATTTTCAAACAATTCAGTAGTGCATACGACGATAAGATTTCAATATACAATACATAGGAAAAAGCAACCAAAGAATCCAAAAAGAGAAGACCTAGAAAAAATTATTTCATCGTACCTAGGACCATTTTAACAAGATCATTAGCTCCCACCCAATTATATCTTTTAAATGAAAATGATGAAAATGTTATTTTGGAACATTAGAGGAGCAGGATTACCACAATCTCTACATCGTCTCAAAAAATTACAAATGCTTCATCAGCCCTCTTTTATTGCCATTATGGAGCCAATGGTTCCCCTAGATAAGTTGAATTCTTCGAAAGTTTCTTTGGGATATCATGAAGCTATCTTCAATGTTAATAATAATTTGGGTTATGTGGAAGTCTTCTTATACTACTCACATTATTAAGATTCATGAACAATTTATCCATATGGAGTTGATAGATCAGACATCATTAGAGTCTTTATATATAACTGTGATATATGCCAAATGTAGTTGAATAGATAAAATCACCCTCTAATCAGTTTTAGAAAGTATTGCAAAGGATATGAATGATAAATTATGAATGTTCAGTGGTGATTTTAATGTTGTATCTAATATTGAAGAATATAAAGGGAATTCTATACCACACCAAGGAACCATGGACGATTTCAAAAATTTTCTCCATACTGTAGCAGTTTATGATCTTCCATTTTAAGGATCTTTACATACATTGATGGGAACTATACCTTAAGGGCGTGTATGGAAGCGGCTTGACCATATCCTATGCAACATTCCATTAATCACCAGATTCCCAGATAGTAAAGTGAAAATTCATAGCAGGGCCACCTCTGACTATAGTCCTCTAATATGTGAATTCAATCGGCCAACATTACAACATATAAGCAATTTTAAGTTCTAGAAAATGTGGATATATGGACTTGATTTTTTAAGCTTAGTTGAAGATAACTGGAAACAAGAAGTGGGAAGCTATGGGATGTTTGGTCTAATGAAAAAACAAATAAGATTAAATTTTTGTTTAAGGCAATAGAATTTGAATCCCTTCGAAGATGTGAGTCCCAATATGGAAATAGCAGAAAAAAGGTATAAAGAAGTGGAAAAATTTTTTGATGAAAATCCATCGATTGAAACTCATATTCAGATGAAGAAGGCACACACAGAATACATGAAGGCATTATTTGAGGAAGAGGTTTTCTAGAAACAAAAATTAGGAATTAGATGGCTCAAAGAAGAAGACTTCAATTTAAAAAAATTTTATGCCTATACTGTAACTAAGCATGCATAATTCTGAATTAATAAAATAAAAAACAATGAACGCATATGGATGGCAACGCAAGAATAGTTAACTAGCATAACCAACAAATTTTTTACAAAACTGTTAATCTCAGAAGCGTACACAGATGTCCAATAGGTTCTTTTTTTTTGAAATGGACTTCAAAATTATTTTCCTCTAATGACAATGCAGTTTTGTTAAAACAAATTAGTTTGGAGGAAGTGAGGGCTGTGGTTTTTGATCTTAATCCTAATAGTGTAGCTGGTTTTTATGGTTTCTCTGGACATTTTTTTCAGCATTACGGGGGTATTGTTACTTCGAACGTGTACACAGCAGTGCAAGAATTTTTCTTAGGCATACCTATCTTGTGTGGAATGGGATCAACAATAATAATATTGCTCCTAAAGAAAGGTAACCCTTACACATTTTCTCATTTCTTCCTAATTAGCATATGTACTTTCACTAATAAAATACTAACCAAGATTTTGGCTAAAAGACTAAAACCTTTCTTACCTAAGATACTTTCTGTAGAACAAACGACATTTCTCTCTGGCAGAGACATATCGGATAATCTGTTATTAGCACATGAAATCATTCAATTCATTGACAAAAGAACAAAAGGTAATAACGTGACTTTTAAATTGGATATGATAAAGGCCTTTGATAGAGTTTCATGGTTTTTCTTGGAACAACTACTAAGGAAGTTGGGTTTGGATGATCATTTTGATAACTTGATTCTCAATAACGTAAAAGGAGCTTGGTTTTCATTTTTGATCAATGGGCAAAATAGTGACCAATTCAAAGCAATAAGAGGCATTAAACAAGGTGATCCTATATCACCATATTTATTTATACTGATCTCCGAAGCACTTTCTAGAGGTTTGAACGCCTTAACAATGATAGTGGTAGATTGCATAATGTTTAGTAGGTAGTTTAGTGTACATATATTTATTAAATTGAATGTTTAATGTATGTTTAGGATAGGATTTTGTTATTTAGTTAAATATTTGTGTTTTATGTATTTTGTGGGTTAGAGCACGTGATTGAACTTCAATTTCATATGTTTGAGGGGCCTCAATGTGTTTGCTACTATTTCAACGCAAATATCGAAGAACGAAGGAGAATCAGAGGAAGCCCGAGGCAAAACCAATAGCCAGATGGAGCTACCACGATCATAATAGAAGGTGAAATCAAGTGCCACGATCATGACCTGCACGACAACAGACGAGGACGACCCTTTGGATTCAAGTTTTCGAAGGGCTTTTTAGACTCGAAAAAAATCCTAAGGTTGCCTAGAGTAGAAAAGAGTATATAAAGAAAAGAAAAGAACATTAAAAGGAGCTCTCCATTCTACCACTTTGGGAAAACCTTTTAAGAGGAGAGAAGAAGAAGAGAGAGAAGGGAGAAAAGGAAGAAGAGGAGAGGGCTTCTGAAGCTACTGCCTACCAGAGTCATCCCTATCCCTTTACAAGTGACAATTTCATTCATCTTGTTCTTTCTTTATTGAATGTGTAAGATGGATATGAATATGTTTGTGGATTTGGATTCAATGATGATGTTATAATTTTCTTTAGGGATTTTGACTTGATTTGATGTTAATCTAATCGTTTTTATGCTATTGCAATTGGGTGTTGTGATTTATTATTGTAACTTCACGTTTCAGTAATAAATCGAGAGAATGAACTGAATACAAAATTATTAGGTTGTTTAATAAGAGTTAAATAATCTAATGGATCATGCAATTAATCAAATCAGTAATTATATGAAGAGAGATCCCGTGTGAGACATGATTGTTCATTAGAAAACTTAAGAACTAATTAGGTTAAGGTTGTTTATAATTGAGAGATAATATGTTTGGTACTAAACTTAATTAAGGTTTATTAATTAGGGTTTGTGATTATAAATTAAAATCCTCCCTTCGATAACATAGAATCGACACCACAATAACACATAAATGGTTATGCTAGCAATGATGATAGGAAAAATCTCATCTCTCATAATTTGGCAAATTCTCTTGCTTATTTTCCCATTGTCAATTTCGTGTTGCTCAAGTTGATTTCTTTTTCGTGTTAATTTGAGAATTAATTTTTCATCAATCATACTCTTATGTTTACTTTTCTGTTATGTTTTTATTTTTATTTTATTAATTCATTAAGCCTTAGATAAATTAGGATTAGATTAGTTCACAACTCCTCGTGAGATCGACACCTCAAGTACTACGATTCACGACCTGTGCACTTGCAATATTCTGAGGTTTTAAATAGATTAAAACTTAGCATCACCAAGTAGTGGGAGGAAAGATAGAGTATTATGCATTACCAAAAGGTTACACTCCTGTCAGGCACTTGAGCTTTGCATATGACAAAAGTACATTCACCAAAGGGCATCAACGATCTCTTACTGCTTTGATGAATTTTCTGCATACATATAGGGAAGTAAGTGGATAAAAAATCATCATGACAAAAAAATTTTATATTGCTTTAAAGGATACGAGCCAATCTCACTCCCAATTAATCACAGCTATCACTAAAATTCGAAGGGACTAGCTACCTTTCAAATACTTAGGTTGTATGTTGTTTAAGGTCTGACCAAAACTATCTTTTTTTCAGCACATAATAGATAAAATTAAGCTGAGATTAAATCATTGGTATCAAAATTTTCTTTCTCTAGCTGGTTGAATGATTCTCATCAACATGTCTTGTCTATAATTCCATTATATAATCTCTCTGCTTTCCAGTTGCTCAAAACAGTCATTCATCAGATTGAAAAATGATTTGCTAGATTTTTTAGGGACGAATGGAAGAAAGGAATAAAAGACATTGGCGGAACTAGAAGAGCCTTACTCTTGCAGAGGATGAAAATGGGCTGGGGTTTTCTTCATTAACTAATTTGGATCAAGTAGCCATTTGTAAATTATGGTGGAAGCTACATCGCAGAAATTCTCTTTGGACAAAAACATTAAAGACTTAACCATAGGGAATATAAAAAAGTTAGAAATGGGAATGCCTTAGGCAAACCTCTAATTTTTAGCAACTCATATTAAAATCATAATAGCGAATGGATCGAGTTCTTTTTAGTGCAATAACTAGTCAGGAAAAGGTATGTTGCATTCATATTATGAAGGACCAGATAAGCTACCTTATAGTTTTACTTTAAAAGGCTTCTTCAACAATGTTAACGTTAATCTCGATAACGTTAAATATCTACTACCTTCAAAGATTATAGAATAATTAATAACATTTCAACCAGTATTTAGGGAAGGACGAGATTGTCTTATATGGATTCCAACGTCTTCTAAACATTTCACCTTCATATCAGCTTATGAGTATATCAAAATGAGCTCTGACCAAAAACATCAATTATGATACATATGGAATACCAGAATACCACCAAAGATATCTATTTTTTTCTGAAGAATGATAAATGGTTTGCTCCCATTATAAGAAACTCTCTTACGACTAGGATTCTCAATGATATCTAAATGTTGTTTTGTGAGAATTTAGAAGATTAACCATGTCTTTTTTTTTCTTGCAATATAGCATTCCAGGTGTGGTCTTACTTTGAATAGAAAATGCAAATAAGAAAGACCGATTTGACTATTGGATTATTTAAAACTCTAGCTATTTGGTGGCAAAACGAAATACCTGCTAATGCAACAACTGAAATAAGAAGACTTCTACTTATTTTCATATGTTGGAATATGTGGTGTGATTGAAACAAAGTTTTTTTTAAAGTTCAAAAATCTGTGGCAAGTTCGGTGATAGGACTTGTTCTTAAGCAATTGTTTCTTGCTAGTATCATTAAACATTTCAAGATACACATAATAGATGATCAACTTCTTGTCCCAACAGGTTTGATTCATAGCTTAATACCTAAAAAACCACTACGAGGAAAGTTCTAATATGGAATGCTCTACTTTTATCTTAGCTGAAATTAAATATCAATGGATCAAGTCTTGGAAATCTAGGTGTTTACGGAATTGGCTATACAGACTCCAATGGTGGCTTTCAATTTGCAGGCTCAAGATATGTTCAACATGGAACAAGTTTATATTTGAATTAATATCTCTTAAATTAGCTCTTCACCATTGTCAGTTAAAACGGGTTCGAAGACTATGTATTGAATTAGATTCTTTGCTTTTGGTTCAAATGGTGACAGGAAAAATGACTTGTCTGGAGACATAAGATCTTTATGCACAAAATTTCTACATCTCTGCAGGTTTTGAATTTAACTTCACAAATATCTACAACGAAATCAATTACGTTGCTGATGCTCTTGCGTGACTAGCAAGCTCAACAGAAATATCAATGGAATTTAGCAATATTGAAGACCTACCTTGGCACATTAAAGGACTTTTTGCTTTAGATAAAAAAAACATTTTCCTTATATCAGATGGTTTCGCTAGTTTCTTTAATCTCCATTAAGTTTTTTTATCTTGTTACTTGTTAACTTTAAGATGCAATGGTAACTGCCTGCGCTACTATACTTTTATCTTATGAGTTAAGGTTTATGTCCCCCTCATACATGTTATATACACTTTTAATATTAAATAAATAAGAGTAACCATCCCCCCAGGGTACCATCCCTAGTTTATTTTTAAAAAATGAAAGAAAATAAATATAGAAAAAATATAATATATAATTTAAGTGATAATTCAAGACCAAACACTTTTGAAAAAAAGGGAAAATGATGTCAACATAATAAGAATTTAAGAGTTCCTATCAAATTAATTAGCGTGTTAGAGTTTCAATTAAAATGGTTACAATCCTAGTTAAATGGGTATGCTAGTAGTTCAGGCTCAAAAAATTCCAACAATTTAAATTCAGTCCAAACTAAAAGCCATCTCCTTCATCAACATTTAAATTCGAATATTAACTTAAACCTTTCCATAAAAAAATAGAAAAAGCTTCTTCTTGAACAGCTCTTCTACTGTTCAAACTATTTTACTTAAGCCAATTCAACATTTATCATTTATGTTAGTTGCTTGAATTAGGACCACCATGAAACTCATGGCATATACTAGAATAATTTCGCTAAGATTTTATTGAGATTGCTCA
>JAOTJB010000007.1:7291075-7315340 GCA_027123815.1 Erythroxylum minutifolium | reverse complement strand
GAGTATGAGTGTTTTATTAGGAGTCTATTAGAGGAGTATTTTATTTTTAGTAGAAGTCTATTATTTCCCTATTATTTTTGCACTAGTTTTTGTTATAGTTATGTTAATAATAACAGCTTGAATTGGAGTCTTTCTAAGAGTCCTAAAACAGCTTCAATAGGAGTCTTTTTAGGAGTCCTAGTTTAGGTGGAACTTTTGTGTTTCTTTGCCTCTATAAGGCTATTACGTTATGCAATAAAGTAAGGAAGAAGTTATCATAAAAATTAGCTAATTAGGAGTAGTGTAATTTAGCCAATCTCAGCAGACCTTGTCTTTGACAAGTGCTGCCAGTTCTTCACCACCAAAAATAGGTTCTGCAAGGAAAGGAACAAACGTAAATAAGGGGAAAGAGATTAACGTTCTTGAGAATCGTTCTTAGACTCGATCCTAAACACGGGCACATAACACCCCTTCATTGAATTCCACTAATCGACGATGTTGAACAACATTTTGTCGTACCTCATCAATGATGTCCCTCATGTGTTGTGCAAAACCTTCAGCCTCAACACCCACTCATATTGTTTGTGGTAAAGGAACCAAATTGATAGGCTTCCTTGGTTGAACTCCTAAAACTATCTCAAAAGGGCTCTTACCGGTAGACCTATTCATAGAACTTTTGTATGCAAATTTTGCCATAGGAAGAATTAGGTCCCAAATTTTCACATTTATCTCCAATCAAATATCTTAACAAGTAACCTTAGCTTTTATTCACCACTTCTGTTTGTCCATCGGTTTAGGCATGAAAAGAACTAGAAAATTAAAGCTTAGTGTTTAAATTTTTTTCATAGAGTTCTCTAAAAATAACTCATAAACTTTGTCACGATCAAAGACGGTGGTTAAGGTAATCCATAGAGATGTAAAACCTCTTTGAAGAGCAAGATGGACAACATTATAAGTCTTGGAGCATGGAATGAAATGACTCATCTTGAAAAGCCTATCCACCACCATAAAAATAGAATCATAGCCTCTTATAATTTTAGGAATTCCCAAAACAAAATCCATACTTATGTCCTTCTGTTAGACCCATAAGTCCTAATATGGAATCATGCAAGCATTAGTGAGCCTTGACTGATCTTTAAACTCAGGATGACAAACCAATGCAAAGACTTATGAGTAGGTAAAGAAAACAAGCATTGTCGATTAGTTGGCACGTATTGGTGCAAATTGGCAGAAATCTTCGACAAGATGCAAGATTTAGGTGTGAGACCAAAAGATAACTTGAGATGGAGACATGTGATAGCTCTAAGGACTTAATGTGTGCTCAAATAGACAGACCATGATTAATGGACTTGACATGGGTAAACAGCAGACTAAACTAGTGTACTACAAAAGGCTTTGGGCTTGGATGACTCATATTCAACAGATAGAGATTGTGGGGAGATCTTGGATGATATGGTGAATAAGATCACAATAGATATATATCAGCTCTGAAGATAAAACCATGTGGAAAAATCATCTAAAGATAGTAGAGTTCTTAATGGATATGGATATATCTTTCCTAATTAAATATAATCTCTTATCTTGTTAGTTGTGATGTAGTTAAATCCTATTAGATAGAGACCTATTTGGATGGAGGTGTCATTTAATTGGTTAGTATGATTAGTATGATGTAATTTGATAAGGATAAGAGGTGATCTAATTAGTTCAGGTCAATTAGGATTTTGAATTGTAAGGTCAAAGGTGCCTATAAATAGCCTATTTGGGCCTTGCTCCAAATAGAGATAGAGAGGAAGGAAACACACCGAGAGAAAGCATTTCCTTATATACTTTTCGGAAAGTAATAAAAGTTAGTTTTTGTTGTGTCTCTTGTTTGTTTATTGTTGTCTATGATTATTTAATACTTTTGTCGTATTCTTGCAAGAGTGTGAGTTAAACACTTCGAGGGTCGTAAGGAGTTCGAGAACAAGGTTTTGTTGGTCAATGGTCATGTAAAAAGGCCGAGTCTTGCTTAAATAGGCCTAATTGAAATTGTCGTGCAAAGGAATAGTCGTAACTTCCGTATAAGTTTAGTGTTTAGGAAAACCTTTGTAACACTTTCCATGGTTCATGAGGCATAGGTAGTGGCGTGTGTGTGAAAATCCAAGAATAGTTAACTGAGGGCTTGATAATAACTCAAGACCCTTGTAGCCTTTGTATAGAACCAATTACATAAGAAAAAGATCTTAGGAATAAAGAGAAAATCACACAATAAAGAGGAGATCATACTTTTCCTAATATAGATATTTCCTAATGTCTGTCTAAATGTAGATCTTTTCTAACACTTCCTCCCAAGCTGGGGCATACATATCATAAGCTCCAAGCTTTTTACATATAGGTTTCAACAAGTTGATCTTCTGACTAGACATATGGTATCTCAATGAATCCTTGAAGCTTTTCACGAACAAAGTGACAATCCACCACAGTATGTTTGGTTCTCTCATGAAAGACTGGATTTGCTCAAAACCAAGTTTCCCAAGAAGATGCTTCATCCAAATCAACTCACATGTAGTATATGCCATGGCAAACTTAGCATTAGAATGTGCAACAACTGAATGTTTTTTACTTTTCTATGACACCATGTTTCCACCCAAAAATATACAGTAGCCTGAAGTAGAATGTTGGTCATAAGAGCCTGCCCAATCTGTATCTATATACCTTTGAATCTGAATCTGTCCATTGATTTTGGTAAAGAAGACGTTGCCCTGGAGAGCCTTTCAAATATTTCAAAATTCTAATGACTGCATACCAATGACTAGTTCGTGGAGATTCCATAAATTGACTCACGACACTTGTGGCAAATGAGATATCTATACGAGTAACAGTCAAATAATTCAGTTTACCAAGTCTTCGATATACCTCCTTGGATCTTCTAACTGCTCTCCTTTATCAGCATTAAGTTTTACATTTGGTTCCATGGGACTATCAATTGGCCTTGTTTCCAACAGACTTGTTTCCTCTGGAAGATTAAGGACATACTTTCTTTGAGGTAGACAAATACCCATCTTTGATAACCACTGTACTAAAGCGCCCAAACCAAGCTCTCAGTGACTGTTTTAGACCATACAAAGATTTGTTAAGGTGACACACTAGATTAGTCTCCCCTTGAGTAACAAACCTTGGTGTTTCCTCCATAAAAATAGTCTCTTGAAGATCACCATGAAGGAAAGCATTTTTCACATCGAGTTGATAACGAGGCCAATTATGAGTGGCTGCTAATGCAATGAAAACATCAAGAGATATCAATTTGGCTATAGGAGGAAAATGTTTTAGTATAATCAATACCATATACCTGTGTATAACCTTTAGCTACCAAGCGAGTTTTTAAACGATTAATCATACCATTAGAATTGACCTTAACATTGAACACCCAACGACAACCCACAATTGTCTGACCATGTGGAAGAGTAAGTCGCACGTATTATTAGCTTGCAAAGCCAACATCTAGTCTTCCATGGCATGTTTCCATCCAGGATGATCCAAAGCTTTTGAAACAGACTTAGTTACAAGTATAGAAGACGAGGAAAAATTGCCTGAACTTGAAAGAAAGGAGATTAAGGGAAGGAAGAGATATGGATTCCTATGAATCATAAGATAATTAAATTAATATGTTTTGTTGAATAGTCAATAGTTGTTAATGAGCATAAATCATTTCGAGTCTAATTGAGGTGAAAGTGAAATTGACGAAATTATGATGTCTCATATAGTATAAAAATGAGCAATTACTATAACTTCAATGAGTCCTTTCTTTTTATTAAAAAATTTGACCAAATTGAAACTGTTCTTTGAAGATTTCAAATTAGTTTTTCAATTAGATCTTAAAAATCTTTGCTTAATGAAGATCAGAATTGTACAAAAGAATTTAAAAGATTAAGTTTTGGTAATCGACAAATTTATATTGGATTGAGTTTCTGTTGTAAGACAAGGCCTATTAAATAACTTTACAACAAAGGCTTAGGCCCATTTACACTTAATTTAAACCCAATACGTGGATGCAGAAGTAGTATATGACAATGATAATAAGTTGTTAGAAGCAAGGTTTGAAATAGGGTGAGATGTGCAAGACCTTCTTTACGGAGAGCAATGGGCCAATCAAACTTATCATATGATGGAGTTGAAGATGGAGAAGACAATGGTGACGAGCATGAATCGTCTAGTCATACTTTATGATGAGTGTGTCGAGTATAAACCTGCAAATCAGGATGGGATAGGCATTCCAAAGGAGTAGGATTAGTGTCAGGAGCAACATAATTGGGAGTTGTTTGGGAAGGAACAAAAGGAATTGGTAGACACTCATCAGTTTCAGTAGAGATAGACTATAGAAAAATACAGTGTGTCTTCAAAGATGTAACATTAGCTGACAAAAAAAACTGATTCAACAAGCGGCTGAAACATTTATCTCCTTTTTGCAAATAGATTTCCCTAGAAAAATGTACTTTATAACTTTTGGATCTAATTTACCTATGTTAGGTTGAAGTTGATGAGCAAAACAGACACAACCAAACACCCCAGGATTAATGGAAAAGGGTCTTGATTAGGAAAGAGAATTGAGAATGGAGTTCTACCCATTAGCATAGAAGATGATATTCGATTGATAAGAAAACATGCAATGATTACAACATCTCCCCAGAAACTTTTGGGTACATTCATGTGGATTAACAGGGTATGAGCTGTTTCAACAATATGTTGGATTTTTTGCTTAGATACCCCTTTTTGTTGAGGAGTGTGTGGGCAGGAAGATTGATGTTGAATACCTTGTTGTTTCAAGTAGCTGGAGATCGAGCTAGAAACATATTCTTTAGCATTATCACTACGAAGAATATTGATTCGGGTATTAAACTAATTTTGAATTTCAGTACAGAAAGAACAAAATATAGAGAATTGTTTTGAACGATTTTTTGTTACATATAACCAAATTATTCGAGAGAAATCATCAACAAAAATTACAAAATATTGAAATTCCAACTTGGACTTGACACAGCTAAGACCCCAAATATCTGTATGGATTAACATATAAGGTTTTTCAACTCTTTTATTGACTCGAGGGAAAAACAAACTACGATGATGTTTTCCAAGCTGACACGACTCACAATTTAAAGTAGAAATAGAATCTAACCACGACACTACTTTCATGAGATTTTTCAATGATGGATGACCGAATTGACTATGATATCAGTGGGAGAGACCGTCATTGGGCATGCAATGGATGATTGCAACTTGCCAAAATAGTACATTTCATTTGATTCACGCCCTTCTCCAATCATCATCCTGGTCTTCAAATCCTGGAAAATGACATTATCAAGGTAGAAACATACAGAAAAATTTAGTTGTTTGGTCAATTTGCATAGACATAAGATTGAAAGGAAATTTCAGTACAAATAATGTAGAGGGTAATGGGAGAGAAAAGCAAAGATGAGAGGATCCAACACCTTTAATGGTGGCAGTAGATCCATCAGCAATAGTATGTTTATCATTATGAGAGGCAGGTAAAGGAACCGTATGTTTAAAGTTGGTTATTTTGCCTGAAATATGATCAGTGACACTAGAATTTATTACCCATGGCTGTTTTCTAAGGATAGATGAATAACAAACGGTTGGGTTGCCTTGATGAGTGACAAATGCCATAGAAGAAGATGATATCTAATGAGTTGACTAATACTGCAAATATTAGTGTACTCATCATGAGATAAAGTAACAGATGATTGTGAAGTTGTAGCCGAAGAATGTTCTTCAAGAGATGCAATATAAGCAGCTCGCAAATGTGGATATTTATCCCAATAAGACTTTTCATCATATCCTCCTCTATCACAATGTGTGCAATGGAGTCGTGAGCCTCTGCCACGACCTCCTTTACCACCACGACCACCACGACCACCACGTCCTCCTCAACTTCCTCCATGACTTCCTTTGACTTTTGAATCAGATTGTGTTGCAAGTGCTGACCTATCAGAGTTACGCTTTTGTGGATTTTGCCTTAGTCATGGAGCAAGAGAGCCTAGAATATACTTCAACTAAGGATGGAAAGTCTACTCCTCCCAATTGCCTTAGTCATAGAGCAAGAGAGCCTAGAATATACTTCAACTAAGGATGGAAAGTCTACTCCTCCCAAGATTTGTGCTCGCACAGGCTCAAACGCGGATTTCAATCCAGCCAAAAATATCATAGTCACCAAGTTCTCTCTTTGAATTTGCATCTCCTTAATATCGGATGTGATCCGTAATAGAGAATTCAACTCCTCAAATGCACGATTCACTTTCCCAAACTATTCAATCAAACTTCCTTACTGTTTGGATTAAAATAACTCAATAGAAATATCATACATGCGAAGCATATTATTGGAGTAAAGAAGCTTAGCCTAGTTTCAAGCTTTCTCACAAGTGCTAACATGAGAGAATAGGACAAGATTTCAAGCTCCATAGAATCAAAAAGAATATGTAGTAATTGTGCATCATCAGCTTGCCAATTTTTTAGTATTTTTTGATTAGTTGGGGGATCAGATGTAAGATGGTACAACTTTCTCTGAACTCTAAAAAACAGTTCTACATTCTTAGACCAGAAAGATTAATTATTACTGTTCAAACATTGTTTGGTGATTCGCAAAGTTGAGGAACCCATTGTTGGAACGTTTTTCAATGATTTAATACTGGAATTTGACATCTCCCAGGTATATTTGACAGATTTCTTGGCTGAACAGACACTAGTAACACTGCTGACGTTGTTCCGAAACATATAAAAGACTTTACTACTATCAAGATACCCATGTTCTGGTTAGTTTTGACATAAAACAAGACCAGAACTCCATTCAGAACAAAGAGGCGAGCAGACCTATCAAGCTGTTGTCGTTGGTGATTTTTCAGCTACACTGTCGGTACTGTGGTGGTCGCCGGCACCTCCTAGTTGCTTTTGTATTTTTGTTTTTTGGATTTGGTTAGTAGAGATAAGTGTTTTGGATAGGTTAGAAGATGTTAGAGTTTTACAGTAAAGAAGATTTTGAGGTTTGGAAATTAACTCTACACTGATACTATGTGAAAATCATAGAATAGTTAACTGAGGGCTTGATAATAACTCAAGACCCTTGTAGCCTTTATATAGAAGCAATTACATAAGGAAAAGATCTTAGGAATAAAGAGGAAATCACACAATAAAGAGAATAAAGAGGAGATCATACTTTTCCTAATATAGATATTTCCTAACGTCTAATATAGATCTTTCCTAACATGGTGTATAATCCAGAATTTTGTTTCCTTCCTTTAACTAATTGACATGTTTGACATTGTCGTATGACCTTAGACACAACTAATTTTAAGGAGGGCTAATAAACGCAATCCTCAACCATTTTGATAATTTTATCTCTTCCAAAGTGTCATATTGCTTCTCTTTCGTGTAATTCCCAAATCACATAGTCCCTATAAGTATTAGGTAGCGAAAGTCAATTTCCTTTGAAAATATAGTCATTGTGGATCACCAAAAGAAGGTATTAGTCTCTTTGTCTAGCTGCAATTTTTGAATGAATTATTCCAAAATCTTGATCTAAAGCATATTCTCTCTTTATTTTGTCGAACCCCACAACTTTTACTACTAAAGTGTTAAGCAAATGATTCTTCCTACTCAATGCATCTACTGCCTTATTCTTAACTCTTGTCTGATGTTTAATAACAAAGTTAAATTGCTCCAAAAATTCACTCCATAAGGTGTGCCTTTTGTTCAAGTTCTTCTAGGACTTAAAGTGTTTAAGAGATTCATGACCCGAATATATAATAAACTTCTAGTATGAGAGATAATGACGCCAGTTGTAAAAAGAACGTACTACTGCATAAAATTCCTTATCATAGGTCAAATATCGTTGCTTCTCTTCACTTCTAGTCTGAAAAATCAGCCAACAATTATCCCACTTCTTTTGGTAAGGTAAAGGGTGTTTCAGGTGATGTTTCTATTACTTCCCTCACTACCATTACAAATACAATCCCCCTTTTCTTGCTAATAGCTTCAAATTTTCTCTCCTTAAGGATATTAAGAGGCTTTTTCTTAGCATTTATAGCTATCTTGTTACTTCCTTCTAGGATTCATACTGGGTATTGTTGTTACTACTTCCTCTTTGTTTTTCTACCTTGTCTACCTTCTAGGCTTTAAAAATTATCTTTTCCCCATGAAATATAAATTGATAGGTGTTAGCTTTTTCAAAGTGTTGCACATCACGATCATAAAGCCATGGTCACCTTGGTAAAATGTGAGATACTTTCATAAGAATGACATCACGCGAAATAGGGTCCTCGTATATTCCTAATTTGAAATACACCAAACACTTTCGAGCAACTGGTATAGTATTATCATCTACCCAAGCAACTTTGTAGGAATTTGGATGTTTTTTCGTGAGTAAATTTAATTGCTTCACCATAGTCTTTGATATCACATTCATACTACTTCCTCCATCAATGATAAGCTTGCATACTTTATCTCTACATCTAACTTTAGTAAAGAAAATAACATTATAAATCCATTCTTCTTGTTATTCTGCTTTAGGGGTCCTAAATATGCATCGCACTACATTAAGATTTGTAGGACTAGCTAGTTCATCACTAGAGTCTCCTTCCAACTCCTCTCCAGCTTTATGCTCACACATATACTCATCAAATTCTTCCTCTTCTTCTTCTCCCATCACATGTAAGCCTTTACTAAGTCATTCTCTTCTTCTTCTCCCACCATATCATTCATAAGCAAAGTGGCCTCTCCATGTGCATCGTCAACCCTTATTTTCACTACTGTCTCCTTTCGTCCTAGTCTCAACTATGACTTTGCCTTTAAGTTCAACTCCTTGAGAAGTTTTGTAATCGTTTTGTGGTGTAGATTTTGATGCATTAGATGCTGGTCTAAAGTTTTGCACTGTGGTAGTTCTCTTCATGTTGAACTCCCCAACTTGACTTTGAAACTTTTTAGTTACTTGTTGTCCTAAGTATTGTTCCGCTCTTAAAGCCAAGTGATGTGCATCTTCAAGGCTATAAAGTTTTTGCTTTATCAACTCCTTGCAAATTTATGCCTTTAAGCCATTTTTGTAGTGGGATATAAATTGTCGATCCGACTCCGTCCATTCATATCAAATAGAAAGTTCATCAAATTTTTACTTAGTTATGAACATAATCCCTTGTCTAAGAGTAGTGAGTTGATCTTGGAGATCTTCTTGATAATGAAATGGTAATTATTTTTCTGATAATTTAGTTGGCCTATTTTTCAAAGTTTATCCTCTATCGATCTCCTCTAGATTTTAACATGTCCAACTAGCTTCATCTTTGTGAATCGAACTTTTCGATCTTCTGACATATGGTACCAGTCAAAGAAATCTTCTGTTGTTGCTGTCCAGCCTAGGAATAGGTGTGGATCCATCTTTTCTGCAAATCAAGGGCTTCAACATGAACTCTCTTAATAATGTCATCGAGTTCTTTGTGTGTTTCAACTCTATCATGACCTCTAAAGGCTCGCATGCGCTCTCCATGTGTTGTTTGTTGGTTTCTTTGTCTTGGATCAATCAGTAGGCGTTGATTTCATAACCCTATTTGCTATTGATCAGTGTCAGCCTCTCCGTCTTCAATTTCACTTTCTCCACCCTCACCATCAAGTGTAGTTTGTTGTCTGATATTGTTTTTTAGACCAATTCTTGGAGCACCTTGTGATCAAGGGTCATTAAGGTCCAATCTTTCTATAACTCTTAGAACTATTTCCTCTCTCTTGATCCCTAAATGTCCCTCTATATGCTCTTTTGCTACTTGTTACCATCATGAACCAAAGCTTTGATAGCAAATTGATGTAGGCCAAATAGAAGAAATATTAATTAGTAGCAAAAAATCACAAAATTAAGAAATATGATTGATATTAGGCTGCTGGAATATCAAATTTAAAGATTGGATTTTGGCTAGGAATGTTGAAATTTTAGATTTTGTATTGCTGGAATTAAAGATTTGATTATTGTAAATTTAAGCTTAGGATTTCAGGGTTTAATATGTTGGAAACTAGGTTTGGTTTGTTGGAATTTAGTAAGGAACACAAACAATGGATAGTAGGAAATTAAGAATCACTCCTAGGGTCTAAGATCACTCTTAGAAGAAAGAACTACAGCTTTTAGTTGAAAACTTTAAGTTTGTAGAAAAATTTCAGATTGTTTATTCTTTTGAAAGGCTTACACAGATATATAGAATTCTTAACACTCTTATTCTTGTAGGAAAGAGTTCCTAACAAATTTAAATCCTATTTAAATAAAAATTCTATAAGTTATAAACAATTAGGATAATGTATGTAAAATAGAATAACATATAACCACTACTTCCTATCTAATAAGGAATCCTAAAATAATCTAAATTTCAGCCCTTATTTTTTGTTATCAACTTAATTTCCTCATCTCACTAAATTAAGGTTTGTGGTTGACTAATTTTTTCTCTTTTATTTCTTCTATATACTTTAAGCTTTTTTGCATTAGTAGGTCTTTATATCTGAACTATGTAAATTTGTGTTTATGTTGGTCTTCTTTATTTTTGTTTCATATTTCAATAGAAATCAATGGCCTCTATAAGACTGATTGTTAGGGAATCTATTCCTTAATGTGTGCAGCATATAGGCGACTTTAATTTTCCAAGGTTAGCAGATTTTGGGGCAGCAATATCTGGTGCAAACAAATTGCAATGTCAAAAAGTTCTTGAAGAGCTAGATGTAAGTTGTAGCAACATTCTTATGTGATGCATGCTTTAAGCTGTTCTTCTTATGATCCTTTGGGTTGTTAAAAATAAGCTTTTGCAGTCTCTTGTTTGATATTGTACATTGATGAGATAGGTGTATAAACGTTTGAAGCTCACACTTGAGTTGGTGAAAAAAGAAATGGAAATTACCAAGATTCAGGTATCCTTGTTACTTCTATTAGAAAAATGAGCATTGTCAATGTATTGAATTTCATTGTTTATTTATTTATATAATTAGGAATCAATTGCAAAAGCAATTGAAGAAAAGATAAGTGGAGAGCAACGCCGCTACTTATTAAATGAGCAGTTGAAGGCTATAAAGAAGGTAATTGGACCCTGTTTTCAATTGTATCATTTTATGTTTAGGTTTCCATTCCCATTGAAATCTAAATCACAAATGAAATTAGAATCTAACTAGTCCAAGTTGATGAAGATTTCATGTGAGTGCTAAAGTTTGCATTTTTAATGACTTAAGTTTAAATATCACTTGTTCAGGAACTAGGGCTGGAGACAGATGACAAGACGGCTCTTTCTGGTTAGACTCTGCTTTGATTAGCTTTTCTTTGACTCAGACTATTGCTAATTGGATCTTATTGACTACAAGACATGTTTGTTTTGGTAACACTGAGTTGTTTGTGGAAAATTGCTAGAAATGATGAAGTTTTAGCATACTAAATTTCCAAGAAATACATTAACTATATTGGCATATAAAACAGTTTTGATGCTCAGCAATTCTTGAGTGAGGTGACCTTTTGATAAACAATATCAATTCCATACCTAAATAAGTGTAATCTACGCTTTAGAGAGTTAGATTCAACCAAAAATTGAAGTTAATTACCAATTATCCACAGTCTTGAATTAGTTACATGTAAATGAAAATAATATGTTATAACAGTGAGTTTGGTTTCCCTTTAATGGAGTTTGAATTAATGTTTGGAACTTTGTATTTACTAATGAAAATAACTTATAAGGTTAAATTTATTGAACCCTTTTGGTTTGGTATATTATCAGTGTACTCCCTAATTTTTTAACAATATCAATAACCCCCTATAGTTTTGGTTTTATAATGCTTAACCTGCTTGTCGTCAACTTCCGTTAAAAACCTTTAACTGCGAATTTCGAAACAATGTCATGTAGTGCCATATATCATAAAGTTTTGGAGTTTTCAATTAGGGTTTTAAACAGAAGTTGACTGCAAGGAGAACAGGTGTTATAAAACCAAAAATATAGAGAGATTAATAGTTTTTAAAAGTCAGGGGATAGATTGATAATATGTTAAATCACAGAGGGGGTCAGTGAATGTAACTCTTAACTTATAACTATAGTTGTATTGACTAACCACCTCAAAGGCATTAGTAGTTGTACTGTGTGATTGAAAGCACCAAGTATGAGATGGTTTCTCGAGGAAAGAGGACTTGGCAATTGAATTGTATAGATGTACCAAGGACTTAGACTTGAGGGTTAGAATGCTTGTTGCCTATTTAATTAGCTTAATCTAGGTGATTTAAATTGCTGCTTTATCATGTCTAATTTCTCTTGTGCTCCTGCCTTCACTTTCACTAAAGGAAACATTACAAGTCTGACTTTGTTGTGTGTACTATCAATATTTTATATCCCCTTGCTCAGCAAAGTTTAGGGAAAGGATTGAGCCAAGGAAGGAGAAAATCCCATCTCAAGTTTTGCAAGTTATGGAAGAAGAGCTCACAAAATTGCAGCTTTTAGAGGCTAGTTCAAGTGAATTTAATGTAACTCGTAACTATTTGGATTGGTTGACTGCTTTGCCTTGGGGAGATTACAGGTATGTGTCTTCTCTTGTTATCCTTCTGTTAGGTTGCGTTCACCCTGTTCTGCTATTGTCTCTTCGTTATTCCTTGTTTTCCCCCACAGTTCTCTATTCCTTCCCCTGAAGTTTCCCATCCTTGAATTTCCAGTAGTAGGACTTGTCCTACATCTGGTCTATTGCATATCTTAGCAGTATCCATTTGATAAAGCTGCTATGATAATGGAAAATCATCTCATAATAGTCTGTACTATGTCAGTTCTTGAGATAACCAGATTACTGCTGGTGTAACTTTCTCATTTAATTTTTATCTTTAATTTTATGCAGTGATGAAAATTTTGACGTCTTTCGAGCTAAAAAGATTCTAGATGAAGACCATTATGGATTGACCGACGTTAAGGAGCGGATATTGGAATTTATTGCTGTTGGAAAACTCAGAGGAATATCACAAGGTTTGTTGGATGTCTTGAAGATGTTAATGATGATTGCATTTTCTCTTTGCATCTATCTACTTGTATACATCATTGTCGGCCCATTGCAAAAAAAGTTCTCATTGCCATTAATGTATTACAGGTAAAATCATTTGTCTTTCTGGCCCGCCTGGAGTTGGCAAAACTAGCATTGGTCGTTCAATTGCACGTGCTTTGAATCGGAAGTTTTTTCGGTTTTCTGTAGGAGGATTATCAGATGTTGCTGAAATTAAGGTATTAAAGCATTTCTTGTAAGAAATGAATTAAGTAGTCATATGAAACAATATACATGCATTGCTCACGGAGTCAAGTCACTTGTAGGGGCATCGTAGAACCTATGTTGGTGCAATGCCAGGAAAGATGGTCCAATGCCTAAAAAATGTGGGAACCGCTAATCCTCTTGTTCTGATCGATGAGATTGACAAGGTACATATTGGAACTTTTAGTTTCTTATTCTAAAAGTATTTTCTTTCCCAGCTATTTTCTTTCAAGTTAGGGTACGAAGAAATAAAAAGAAAAATTCTGTTGCAGTTCTGAATGGTTTATTTGATTTATAATTCTTGCTTTTAAATCTTCGTTGATTTAGGATGGTTTTGCTAATGTTATTTCTCTCTCCCTCATGCAACAAATTTGTATGCCTGTTATTCTAGCAATGATTTTCTTTTTTATAATTATGCTGCACATAATGTCAGCTGGGAAGAGGACATTCTGGTGATCCTGCAAGTGCTTTGTTGGAGCTTCTTGATCCAGAGCAAAATGCAAATTTTCTGGACCACTATCTCGATGTTCCAATTGATCTATCAAAGGTTTGCTAAGATGTTGACTTCCAGGCATGCTAATTATTATGTCTTTGGTTACATGGTTTTGTTTTAGATTTACCTTTTATTCTATGACTTGAAGATTCATCCTTTGGACATTTTATTGCAGGTTCTGTTTGTTTGCACAGCAAATGTCGTGGACATGATACCCGGGCCCCTATTAGACAGAATGGAGGTAGTTGCTATTGCTGGTTATATCACTGACGAGAAATTGCACATTGCAAGAGATTATCTGGAGAAGTCTACACGTGAAGCATGTGGAATTAAGCCTGAACAGGTCTGTCACTTCTTTGTAGCACTCTGTCTCCTACCTACCTATTTTATTCCACCATCTTGGTCACAAGTGTGAGGAATAACAATGAATATAAATAGTGAGAAACTGTCCTTTAGTCTATGACATGATCTTTTATGGATGTTTGTTCTGTAACTGCAAATAGCACCTACTTGTTGCTTGTAATAGTGATGGATATATCTCTCCGTGATAGAACATTGACAATGTAATCTATTCCAGGTTGAAGTGACTGAAGCTGCTCTTCTTGAACTTGTAGAGAATTACTGTCGAGAAGCAGGAGTTAGGAACCTTCAAAAGCAAATAGAAAAAATTTATCGCAAGGTGCTTTTCTTTTCTAAACATTTGTGTGCTGTGCATCGAGTTGATTTATCAGGGTATAGCTAGGGAGATATTCCATTGGTTCAAGGATTGTGCATTTTGCATAGATTTTGTATACAAGAAAATAAAAGTTTCATAAGTATAAACATGCATAAAATAGGACATTTGCGGTGGATTGATTCTTAATTTGTATGATTGCACAGATAGCATTGAAACTTGTTCGACAAGGAGTGATAAGTGAATCTTCAGCTTCAGCCGATCTTGTTGGCAAACAAAATGAAGAAAAAGCAGTTGTAATCTCCGGAGCATCAGTGGAGGACAGTAGCAGTGACAAAATTGAGCAAACCTCTGTAGAAGCTGAGGTTAAACAGATGGATCACCCGTCTGATCAAAGCCAGCGTTCAATAGATGAACCTGGTGATTCTAAGGTATGTTAAAATATTTTCATAACTGTTGTTTGGAGTTTCTTTCATCAAGGTAGAATATTCTCTTCCCTTTTTTATAATTTTTTGAATGATTGTCTGAAAACATGGATGCTTTGAGGAATTTGACATGTCTTTAGTTAAAATTAAGTAAAATGTTTTTGGAACAAAGACGAAGTGATTGGCTGATTGCATGATTGCATCTTTGGGAACTTTGTGAAACCAATTTAAACAATTTTTACCGCCGTTGGATTAGCAATCTTCAAAGTGTGAAATATATGATTTAACATTTTTACATGTTTGATAAAAATATTTAAAATTTTGACAGGGTGCAAAAGAACCTGAGGAGATTGAGGGGAGTGAAGCAACTAATGCAGTTGAAAAGGTTTTGGTTGACACACCAAACCTAGCTGATTTTGTTGGGAAACCAGTTTTCCATGCAGAGCGCATTTATGAACATACTCCTGTGGGAGTTGTGATGGGTCTTGCTTGGACTGCAATGGGGGGTTCCACCTTGTATATAGAGACCACTCATATCGAGCAAGGAGAGGGTAAAGGTTCGCTACATCTTACCGGTCAACTTGGAGAAGTTATGAAAGAAAGTGCCGAAATAGCTCACACTGTTGCCAGAGCGATATTGCTTGAAAAGGATCCTGAGAACCCCTTCTTTGCCAATTCCAGGTTACATCTCCATGTTCCTGCAGGGGCTACTCCAAAGGATGGGCCCAGTGCTGGTTGCACCATGATTACTTCCCTGCTCTCATTAGCCATGAGGAAGCCTGTGCAGAAAGATCTAGCAATGACTGGGGAAGTTACACTAACTGGGAAAATCCTCCCCATTGGCGGGGTACATAAAACTATTTGTTCAACCTCTATTGTTCTCCTCATTAGTAACTAAACCATTTATTTAGCATTATGTGTGATATTTCGTGTCTCTTACCATTTGCAAAACTCGAGAAGGATTTCATCTTTCTTCTTTTGCTAGACTTATTGTTTCTGTGAAGCGACTTGCATTTCTGGCCATATATATATATATAAATCACTTAGAAAGCTTCATAATTAGAATATCTTAAAACTCATTCTATCATCTTAGTTGTAATGCCCTTGGTCATTTCTTTAGACTTGCATTTCAAAAACTTACGAATTCTAGTCTTTGTTAAACACAGGTGAAGGAGAAAACAATAGCCGCAAGGAGGAGCGAGGTGAAGACTATCATATTTCCCTCGGCTAACAAGAGGGATTATGATGAGCTTGCAACAAATGTCAAAGAAGGCCTTGAAGTCCACTTTGTTGATGATTACAGTCAGATATTTGATTTAGCCTTTGGCTATGACAAGAGTCAAGACAAATGAGCCACCTTCTTCCTCGTGCTTTCTTGAGATATTCTTTGCGACTCTCACCTGCAGCCATCCAGTTTTGTACTATGATCAGTTAGATCTATTTAGGCCTTAACAATACACCTGAAGTTAATTGTTTTATTGGGCACCACCCGAATACCAAGGAGATGATACAACATTGTTTCTTCATTTATTTCATTAATGTATACGAAAACCACCCATTTGTAAGAAATGTAATTTCCATTTTAAGGTCATTAAATATATGTTCTCATGCATGCAAAAGAACGACTTATATTTTAGTGGCTTCAGCTTGTGTTTTATCCTCATCCTTGGATTGACAATTTGCAAGTTACTGATACAGCCTTTATCTCGCCTTTTGTGTTTTTGGTTCAACACCAAGCTCTTCAATCATGAAGTGAAGCAGGGATTTAGCAATGATCATTTCGGTGCAAAAATGGACTACATTTTAACAGTCCCTTTGAAGCTAAACAACTAGAGCTTTTGGTTCTTTGGATTCAGGTTCAGAGGTCTAGAATTTAAGTCCGCAGAAGGGAAGAAAAAAATAAAAATCAGTTGCATACTTGTAGCACGCCTGTGAAGAATGAACTGTAGTTTATTGATCGTCCTACCACAATCAGTCTCCCGTTTCACAAGATTGTTAAATGCACTAAAGGCAAAAAATCCAAGGCCGTATTGACAAACAGAAGGGACTCCACAGGCTCACTTTCTGTGTGGAAAGCAAACTGCAAATCCCATACGATTAACAATCATTGGGGCGGTTGTCAAGTGGGTTGTTGGTGATTTGAAAGTTGACTCCTTGGTTTTGGTAGCCACCGCACCACCACCCAGTGGTTTGACATGGAGAGAACTCTCATCCATTATAATTTGGAGGAGGCTGCAAACCGTTTTTGATATTAACGATCACTCAGCTTTGAGAGCGACGTGGATAAAATATCTCCTCGTAATCAACCTATGATTTGCTTGCCTTTATAAAGTTGAAGAGAGCTTTCTAGTTTATTTGATTAAGACGACAAAATTCGACTTGACTTCGATGACATAATAATATTATAAGTCGTTGCTTTAATTTGATAGATTTCCAAATTCACATACTGTACTAATTCACTAGTGAAATATAGGTATAGTTAAGAATAAAAAGATGAGTATTTAACTTCCAATGGATGCAAAAGAAGATGTTTATGATAGGAAAAGACATAGAAATTCATTTTGCAAGTACCCAAAAAGGGGAATGCAAGTTTGAAGATCCCACCAAGATTGCATACTTCGTATCAATCTCAAAGACCCATGTGAGTTTTTCATCCTGTAAGTAGATATCCAATCGTGAAATTCCCACTAGTCAGTCACCTCATCACATTGTAGAAGAAATGGATAAGACTTGAGAATGAAATGATCAAAAGCAAGATTTGAAGGGACCATATTGGGTCACATTCCACCAAAGAAAATTTAATACCCAAGAGAATAGATCAATTCAAGCCATACACATACCTTGTCATGAAATGGCCGCTTCCAACCATCACCATCTCGACTTTGTGCTTTCTCATAAGAAAAGTATGATTAGGTCACTGTTAATTCTTTAGTCAAAAAGCATGGACACCTCTATTTTATTTCCCACAAAATGGCAGCTAAGTACAAAGTGAGACCAGTAATATGTAAGCCACCTTTGTTGATCTACACACATAGGATAGACCGCTAATGATTTTCTTTAGTTTAGTAACCAACCGTGGCTTTTTCTACTTTTGATATGGACATTTGTACAAGATAAAAAACAGAACGGGGAATGGGCACATGCACATATATGATGTCAGTGGATTTAGACTTTTCTATTCAAGTTGCTTTTGCACGTGCTATTTCGTGTGCAGAGAATTAGCCTATGCCACATCATCTAACACTTGTCAATCGCACTTCCTAATTCCTAAAAGAGGTGTGCAGTGACCTTTTGGTAAAAAGGACCCTCAAACTTCCAAAACCATTCAACTAAATTAATGTGTACATTACGTGTCATTGGATATATCAAGCATTTTGTTCGTGACGATTATCTTTCTTTGTATTAAATTATTTGTAAATGTTCAAGAAAGTTAACTATATACAAATTGTCTTAATAATAAAAATGATTATCAAGCTAGCTATAAGGATATAAAATATCTTTAGAATATAAACAACCTTATCTTAGGATTACAAGAATTTAGTTACAAATCATATTTTTCATACTCATCTATGCGTGGGTGAATAATTATTCTCCATTTATAAGTTGGATATAACATTCTTAAAAATTTGAACTACTTAATCCTTTGGTAAGTACGTTAGCTTTTGTAGCCATATGAAGTATGTGAATCAAAACACTTTCTAGTTTTTCTTTTATGAATTATTTGTCAACTTCGATGTGAATCATTTGATCATATTATACTAGGTTATAAGCTATACCAATCATATATTTATTAGTTCATTGGTCTTATTGGGTCATTCCATATAATCTTTAAATCTTTTAAGATAATTTTCAACTTAAATATTTTTCATACATATTGAGTCATTGGTTGAAATTATGCCTCTGTACTAGATTGTGTTACCTTATTTTACTTCTTACTTTTCCATCTCACAAGATCCCTACTACGAAAGGTGTAATATACTGAAGTTGATCTCCTGTCAATAATTGATGTTATATAATCAACATTCATATATATCCCAAGTACTAGACATCCATGTCTGTTAAACATAATACATGTTTTTGGTATCCCTTTGAGATTCTACAATACTTGATGGACTATATGTAAATGAACTTTTTTTAGACTATACATGAATTATCTTATCACATTCACTAGTTAAGGAGGATGATAGAAAAACGATTTCCCCTGGAACCCTAATCGTGCCACTTCTAGTTTCTTTGCTTGGTCATGGTCGACAATCTTGCCGGTTATGCCCATCCACTAGCACCTCCAAATTGTCCTTCTTTCCTTCAAGTACTCATGACACTTCCAGCTACCATGTCCACAGCAAATAACTCTATTTTGCAATAGCCAACAATCACCAATCACCGTGGTGAGCCATCAATTATACTTCCAAAAGCAATCATAGATAAGATGTCCCTCCAATTCTGTTTTGCACTTGTTGGAAAATTTTCCCAGGGTAGACCCAAATTGGATATAGTTTGAAAATTTTTTGTGTCTTAGGATATCAAAATCACAATCAGATTACTCGACTCTCGCCAAATTATTTTGAAGATGGATATTGAATCAGATTTTCATCGAGTATACTCACGTAAAATTTGGTACATTGATGGCAAACCAATGCGAGTTTTTAAATGGACTCTTACTTTTCATGTTGATCGTGAATCCTTGGTGGTTCCAATTTGATTTACTTTGCCTAAATTGCCAATTCAATTTATGAACAAAGAAGCTTTGTTCAATATTGGAAAACCTTTTGGCCAGCCCCCTCGATTAGATTCAGCTACAGCTAATTTTAAAAGACCCAATATGGCTAGAATACAAGTAGAGTTCGATTTGATGAAGCCAATTCCTATGCATTTATGGATATAGATGGAAGAATACATAGGTTTCTGGCAAAAAATAGAACCAGATGAAGAGAAACCATCATATTGTCTATATTGTTGGCATGTTGGCACTCCGAGGATATCTGTCAAGTCAAACATCCAGAATTAAAAGCTATCTCAAAACCAGTAAAGTCAGTGACTTCCAAGAAGTTTATCAGCCAAAAAAAGTGTAGATGCAACTTGAAAAAGAAATCGACACGTCTATTGCTGAGGCTCCTACTTTGGAAGTGGACATTGGTAAACATAATTTTGGACTATTACAAGAGAAATTCTCCTTCATTGTAAACCAATAGCCTAAAGGCTTGATAACAGGAGATTATTTAAATCACAAACAAAAATCAGTAGCTGAAGTGATTCATGATCCTTTGATTACCAAACAGAACCATCAAGAAGATGGAACAGAGTTAGTTATATTTTCAGAACTTGAAGGTATAGATTGGCTTCAATGACTGCATTTAGCACATGAATATCCTATTTTATCTTGTGATCAATGACTAAATCGTAATGCATTACAAAGAAATGTTTCTAATATTGACCAACATGTACTTTTGAAACTCTCAAAGTATGAGATGATTCAAAGTTTCAAACAATTTAGTAGTGAATATGACGACAAGTTGTCAACATATGATACACAAGCACAATCAATCAAAGAATCTAGAAAGAGAAGACCTCAAAAAATTATTTCAACATGCCCAAGACCATTTTTAACAAGATCATTAGCTCCCACCCAGTTAACTCATCTAAATAACAGTGATGACAATGTTGTTCTAGAACATTAGAGGAGCATGATCACAAGTTCCGATATGACAAAGTTTTAACATTTTAAAACCCCGATATTCTGTAAGCGCACGGGTCGTTAGTGTAGTACCTAAGGTGTCGATCCCACAAAGAGGTTTAATCTAATCCTAAAATCTAAGGCTGAACACAATTCACAATAACTCAACAAACAAAACTAAAATAAGAAATTATTCAATCACGCAATTAATTCCAATAATTAAATTCAAAAATATAAACAAGATAGCAATTGCAACAACCAAGCATAAAATAACCTAAAAACCTACCAATTGAGAGAAAGGGGATTTTAATCAGACTTTAATGAAAACCTAACTGATTTTGAATTTACTGGATTACTAGTTCTAGACAGTCCTAGGGTTGATTACCTCTCTCGAGTTATAATCATTAACCCTAATTAGATTATGAGAAATTGCAACCTCTCGATTCACAATTTATTCCAAACCTAAATTAGATCTTAAGTTGTCTAATAAACTACCGAAAACTTATGCAAGATCTCTCGTTACAAAAATTTACCAGTTTGATTCAATTCTTGGTCTATTAAATTACCTAACTCTCATTAGCCTAATTGAATAATTTTCATTCGGTTCACCCTCTCAGTTTGTTACTGAATTATGAAGTGCAGAAATTAAATCATAAATAATCCAATAAAAACACGAAAATCAAATTTCATTAATATCAAAGACAAAATTCCCGAAGGTGAGTTTAGACAAATCTCAACATTCAAAAATCATATTCTCAACGGCTATCCCAATTCTATACATCAATAAAATTGAAAATAAAACCAAAAAATACGAGTGTAATGGATGATGGAGGCATCAAAGACGAGAACCTCCTATTCCAGGAAGTACTTCACGTAGGCTTCTTCTCCGTGTCTCTCTTCCTTCGTTTCTTTCTCAATCTCTCGATAAAGCTCTCTAGGGTTTCGGGATGGTGGCTAATGCATAAGCCCTCTCTTCTGTTCTTCATGTTCTTTAAATACCTTGGCAGCCCTAGGGTTTTTCCTTGATCGAAACGACCTAAAAAAATCCCTAGAAATTTGACCTTTTCTTTTGTTTACATATCTGCTCGACACAGGCCACGATCGTGGGCTATGGCAGAGTCTTCTGTCACAATCGTGTCCCTTAAACTGTGGTTTCAGCCCAAAATTCTTCGAAACTTCTCGATATTGATCCTGAAGCACTAGCAAACACATCAAGGTACCTCAAAAACATAATATTTAAGCTCAAAGACTTATACTAACCCATAAAAACACTTAAATACGTAAACTAACACAATTCTAACCTAAACACATATTAAACACTCAAATTAACATTTAATACCTAACAAATTAAACCCTAAAATATGATGCAAATCACACCTATCAACATCCCCCACTTAAACGTTTGCTTGTCCTGAAGCAAAAAAAATAACAAACATATAACAAAATCACAACACACAATGTAGTAATGAGACAATGAATTCAACTTCATGAAATACATTTAATCTTAAACACAATTATTCAAGTTATATCAAATCATTAATAAGCAAAATCTGTGTCTAGGAGCTTTGAACTAAATACACAACTTAGCTGAGATTCAAGTGTTAATTTATTTACCCTTTTTCAATTGCACACACACATTAATAATTCTTTGGTCATTCATACTCTGTAACTGTTCCTAAGTATATTTGCATGAAAAGTCAAGCTTATTACAAGTTTGGTAGGTTTTTTATTAGAAAACACACTTATTTATTTATTTAAACAAGGAATTAGTCTTTTACTAGGAGGCAAACATTGGTGATGAATGTCGATCCGGTTACTTGACTAAGTCATTTTTATTGAACAGCTTAGTTGAAAAGTCATTATAGCTTTTTAACGCGAAGGCATATATTTGTTATGCATGTCGATCCAGTTACTGAGCTATATCACGTTTTCAACTGGCTACTAGCTCTATTCATAACCTGAAGGTCAGCTGAATAGTGATTTTTATTAACAAATATTTTTTTTATTTTTTATTTTTTATTGCCTACCTTGTTGTTTTAGCTACTTATGTTGAAAGGCCTCAAATTATGAATGAATGTGACAATCTATAAGGTGCTAAACTTATACTAAATCCTAATTAAGCTGTAGATTTATCTAAAGACCCCTAATTCACTAATTTTGCAAGCTAATGATTATTTACAACCTAATAGACTATGTTCAAAATTAAATCAAATTTCAATCCATCTAAGTCATTAACACATTCAAACAATTTATAAAATGCCACTTAAATACTATATGCAAAATCACATACAAAACAAAACACATAACCCTCCCCTCACTTGAACACTACATTGTCCTCAATGTGAGAAGGGAACAAACAAGCACATAAAAGAAGAAAGAACATAAATTAAAGTAAACAAAAAAAATAAACAATAAAAATAAAGAAAAATTTGAAAAAGAAAAATGAGTTAGACAAAAATCTTATGGAGATGGAGGTGGGGATTGAAAGCCCTGAGAGTCAACATAAATTACTAACGTTTTATTGAAAGCACAAAACAAGTCTAGCTATACCTAACATTTTCAAAGAACTTCGAAACGCGCTAATTTATGGTTCTTAGCTTAACCTTGCATCCATAGAGGCATCTTAATTATTTGAAGATAAGGAAATCGGTTCCTTATCTTTGGGAATCGCTCCTCCAAGATAAAGCTTACAGCGATGCCCATTGACCTTAAAATTCTCCTTGTTAGCATTTTCCAGTTTGAGGACTCCACGATCAAAAACTTGAATAAACGTAAATGGTCAACTCCATCTAGACTTTAAATTCCTTAGAAATAGCTTTAACTGTAAATTATATAGCAGAACAATCTCCTACTTTGAATTCCTTTAGCTTGAGATGAGCATCGTGCTATTTCTTAACCTTTTCTTTGTAGAGTTTGGCATTTTCGTATGCATTAAAATGAAACTCTTCAAGTTCGTCTAGTTGTTGTAGAAGTCTCTTTTTGTTGGCTTGTTTCCAATCAAAATTTAATGCTTTAATCACCCAGTATGCTCGATGTTCTAATACAACTAGAAAATGACAAGCTTTTCTGTACACTAGCCTATAAGGAGTTGTTCCGATGGGTGTTTTGAAAGCTATCTTTTAGGCCTATAAGGCATCATTTAGCTTTGTTGCTCAATCCTTCCTAAAGTTGTTCACTGTCTTTTCCAAAATTCATTTAAGCTCTATGTTAACAACTTCAACTTGGCCACTAGTTTGCGGATGGTAAGGTATGGCAACTCGGTGGTGCACTCCATATCCTTTTAAGAGGGAATCAAAAGATATGTTATACAAAAGTGTGTCTCCATCACTTACGCTGCATTTGGTTGTTGTCTTCAATATGCAGAGACGGAACAGAACAGAAATTTGGAGACATAACAGAAAAAAATTAGAGACAGTAAGCTGTTTGGTTGTGATGGACAAAAAAGAAAAAATTGTCTTCGTCTGGAGAGTAGAAATGTGTTTGGTTGCAGTGGAAAAAAAAATAGTGTCAATGACGAAAATGCCCCTGCAGTATAATATGATAAAAAATATGTAATTCATTGATTATTTTATAATTGTATCAATATTTATTTTAAGTGTATTTGTAATTGTTTAACTACGATGAAATAGTTACAATATAATTAATTAAATTATTATTATTACTTAATTAATTACATTATATTTAATTAAAATATTATTAGTAATTAAAATATAACTAATTAGAATATAACTATTCATTAATTAAAATATTATTAT
>JAOTJB010000007.1:7268920-7280128 GCA_027123815.1 Erythroxylum minutifolium | reverse complement strand
CCGGTTGCTCGAGCTCACCAAGAAAGCTTTCCCAAGTATGCCGTGGTCGCCAACCTTCCCAGATGAAAATGGACTTCACTATAATCCCCGTATTCTGAATATGCTGAACAACTACCAAGGAATGCAGTTGCCTCCTCCATCTCTTACTGCATCTATGCCTATGGGACTCCGTCCACACACTCGGTCTTATGACGGAATGCGTCATCTGTCTTGTGATGAACTTTCACCCATATCAGGTATATTCAGATTGCTTTCTTAATCATTTTTTCAGTTTCAGATAACACTCTTTAACTCTCTTTCGTGGCAACATAGTCGTGGATTTTGCGTATTCAAATGAAAAATTTATCAAAGATGCAAGAGTTTGGAAGCAAGGAATGAATTCTTATGGAGATGCTCTGGCAAAGGATCAAACCGGAAGACTGGTAGCTCATGTTTCATCCACACAATTAAACTCTTCCCTTCCTTGCCAAAGCTTCGTTCAAGCAAATTCAGATTTCTCTTGGCATAGATGCTCTCAAATTGATCCTGTTTTTTACCACGGTCAGGGTGTTGCCAGAGATGAAGCTTCATATAATCTCACTAACCAGTTCTTGATTGATGCACAACGTGGAAGTTGCAATGGAAGTAGTCACCTTCCAGGAGCGGATTCATTGACTGTAGTCCTTAATCCCCCCGAGGAAAATGCAAAGGTCTCAATTAACCCTGCTCAATGTCAGGTTATAGATGACTATGTACATATAAGTGGAGTTGGAGGTCAGTTTCACCAGAAACAGGAAGTTGCTGCCTTACCGCCCGAAGCTGGTTTGGAAAATCCAATGGCTCATATACCGCCTGACGTACCCTTTGCATCGTGTGATCAATTCTGTCAACACCAAGCATCTCCAGCACATTCAAGGGCGTATCAAAATTGCAACAACTCCAGTGATTCTATGAGTATGACAACAGGAGCATTATCTGCGCCAGAAATGATTGCAGCTAATCCTACAATCAGTGAAATAACAGGACGAGGGTATGCTACAGAAATGAGGGTAGGTAACTTGTATGACCATCAAAACAAAAGTTTATAGATTTTAGATCATTATTTCCTTTCTGATTAGAACTGCAGTATGTACGTTCTCTGTAGCTAGGCGAAGGTACAAACGCTAAAAAATTGATCAGAAGTCACCATGTAACCTTACCTTCAGTTTCGATCCACTTCTAGTCTTTAATGATTTCTTATCATAAAGTTGGATTTGCCAAATAGCAGGAATTATTTGAATCTCTAACTTTTGTTAATGCTAGAATTTCTAATTCTTCACCTATTTATGGTAGCGAAAACGAATCATACATTTGCTACTATAATCAACTTCATGTAATATAATCATTCTTCAGTACTGGAAAAAAAGCTTAGGCTCTTGTGCTCTTGTTAATTGTAAAGACATTAGCTCAAGTATGTTTCCAATGAAAATAATTGCAGTTTATCTTTGCTATCTAATTCCACTAGCCAACCAAGGCAGCAGATGACTTGGAATGGAGATCGCTGAGTTTTGAATTTGCTGGATTAGGTCCAGTTATTACATACGCAAAATCCAAAGGATGAACGAAAACTTAGTATAAGCAATAGGAAACATGTCATGAAAAGGCCAAAACAGTGATTTTTCTGATATAAATTTTCAGAAGATTAGCACGCATAGACATGTCACTAAGCCCAAATAATAACAGTTTTGACAGATTAGAATAGGAAATCTAAGAAACATTTTGATAGATTAGAATAGGAAATCTAAGAAACATCATATACTTATCACATATGAAAAAACAGCTCATTTACATAATAGATTATGCCTTAGAAGTTGATAGAGAGGATTTACAGGATGTTTCCTGTCGGGGTGGTGGATCCCCAGATCTAACTGCAAATTCTTTTCCCACCTGGACTGCCACTTCATCTGCCGCTCTTGCCATGTTCATCTCACCATGTCTCCTTTTCTTTGTACTTGAATTTGAAATTTTCTTTTGGTTCTCACTTTCTCCATCTTTCTCTTCTAGCCTCTTCTGTTCAGTTTTCTTATTTAACTGGGTTTCAGCACTTGGTAACGGAAAAAGTGGAGTTTCCCGGCCACTTAAGCGGCAATACACTCTTTCAACTGTTTCACTAATTTCTTTACCCAGCCCATCGTTATCTAGAATCAACTCCCACACTGACCTGGAAGCCTTCTCCAGCACCGGAGTCCTGCATAGGACAATCAAGAAACAATTTCTAATAGTTGGTCAAGGCCCCTATGAAGACGCCAATAATTGTAGAAGATCCACATACAAAAGAACAAGTTTGATAATCATCGTTTTCAGTTGCTCCTATAGCCACCACAACTAACATCATATAGTTAGTCATTTGAATGCTACTTTGTGGTTTGATTCATAACTCAAAATGATTCAAATATAAAGGTTTATTACAGGAAGTAGGAACCATAAGCCAGTAGTAATTTTGGCATACCAGTGATAATCAGCTAAATTAACGTAAGCCAATATGGAGAACTTAAGCTGTAGCCATTTTCATAATGTACAATTTTCAAGATATCAGAAGTTTAGAATTATTTCAATAACAAAACTCAACCAAAACCACATTATGACCGAGTAGGTAGTCAAAATCTTAATCAGAATGGAAAACATTGGATTAAAACTCCCTTTGCACTTAAAACCACAAGATTATTAAAGCACACAAATAGGAATGCACGTGATAATAATAGTAAGAATAATGAAAGACTAAAAGAAGGAAAAACAGTGACATAAGAAACGTACTCAAGCTCTTGACGAAGAGCATCCAGTAACTCTCTTTTGGTCTGTTTCTCTGCTCCGGGAGTATTTAAAACCTTGCTCTGTTCAGCCATTCTTATAGTAGTGTTCTTAAGCTCTTCCTGTGAAGAAAAGAACAAGACTAAACATTAACTTTTTGATATGTCCAGCATCAATGCCTGAAAACATTAACCACCCCTGTCGTCCCGTTTCACTTATTTCCTCGCATTAGCAGATTTGAATGATACACACAACTACGATTGAAAGCTTCAGATTGGATAAACACACCAAAGACCATAACATAAGTAACCAAAAACATATATATATGTATACACACATACACACACACCCCATAAAAGTCAGACGTGCAGTATAGCTATATCTCAAACAGCAAAAAAATATAAAATAAAAAGGACCGGAATTTTATCATCCATACAAGATAAACGGGTCCAAAAGAACATAAATAACTTTTGCCGATAAGAATGGGACAGAAACAATTTCAAAACGAAAATTAAAGAAACCCAAATAAGAAATTAGCGAGAAAAAGAAAGAAAACGCCTGTTACATTGGATTTGAGCTGGTAAATGATCTTCAATCTGAGAGCATCAATTGTACCATCATTCATTAGTTGTTCCAACACTTCTTCTGGGGTTATAACTGAAGAAGAAGATGACGATTCCATCTATAACACCCTCGTTTCTCTAAAGAAACTATCTCCTTTCGGCTTTTCTTTATACCCTAATCGAGAGCCAAACCCAGAAAACAGATTAGGCGAAAAGAAAGAAACAATATTAAGAAGAACCAAAAACGGCGTGAGGTCAAAGGGAGAGATCTCTCTTCCTCGTCAACCCAAAAGAGACAGTAGGAGCTGGAAAATGAAGTGGGCTGGATCGGATCAGTTAAATCTCATCTCATCTCAATCCAACACTTTATAAAAACCTCAAATCTACGGTCAACTCAGTCCCGGAGGTCAGAAAAATTTTATAAAATATAAGTATCAAGTATTACATAAATAACAACACCTAATAAATCAATCTTACATTAACATACGTTCTCTTGTATTGTAGTACATTTGATGTGTACAATATAATGACCATACATTATGTTAAATTTTATTAAATGAAATTAAACTTATAATAGTTGTTTTAAAACTTCAACATTATTACTTATTCATCATTGCTTTAAATAAATAGTTACAAGTTGCATAAGATTTTAGATATATGGACCATCTTGTGACATTGGTAAGGTCGTGTGTGAAATTGGACCTTTAAGAAATTTTGAAGCCTAACACAAATCATATGTATCTATTATTTTCCCCCAGGTCCTCTTAAAGATCTATATCTTACATTAGGATCATGATACTGGGCATGAAGGTTATCAAGCAGATTAATTGCGAGTCTACAAGTCTTCGTGCACGAGACCATTTAGGCGTGGGTTTGTGATCTTCATTCCACAGATTTATGAGTTAGGCCAAGTGAGTGGGTTTGCATCTTGTTAGACACGACAGTGCTTTCTATAGCTTTGAGACTTCATAGTGTGATATTATATGTTTGCAAGTCCAGTGTCTTTTTAAGGCGTTATTGTGGATATGTTGTTGGATATTTTGGACATTTCTCGTAAAGTTTGACAATATTTAATTGTATTGTTCAATTTTTTAATAACTTATCGATTAAGTTATGTAATTTTATTTGGACAAAGATAATAAAGTGGCTCAATAAATGATCTAAGTCAATGGATCGAAGTTCAGAAGGAAAATAGAAACCAATCGGTATAGACTGGATCTATATCGAAACTATAATGAGGAACCTGATATTGAAGCTATATAGAAAGGTTAGTTGCTCATATCATTCGTAAGCATCAAGATTCTTTGACCTATTAAGATAACTTACGTTTTGAGAAAACTGTAGAAAGGCTTTTACTACGTCTTGGTGAGTAGTTTCCATGAAGACGGTGGTGAATTCGCACTTATTTAGGCTTCAAAAAGTTAATTTGAAGTTATGGAACCGAAATAAGGTATTTTCTGCATTTCATTTATTTCCCTTTCACGTTCGATCCGGGAAACATAACTAAAGTCTTGTTACTTATTACATGTAATATCAAAGCAGTGACCTGATTAGGTGGTTAAAAACAATTTTTTTTTGTTTTTTCCCATAAGGTTTCTCAGAGAATAAAGTTATGTTTCTCGGTTATTTCTTGTTTTTGATGTATGAAATTGGTATAAACGTGTTTAGCCTAAAAAACGGGTTGAAAATGAACCTCGAAGTTCAAAAATTTGACCCAAAACTCGTTGAAAATTGCCTTTTTCCAGAACACACGCGCTCAACGGCTGTACAGTAACGCTTGAAGGGTGTTATATCTGGCGCGTGTTGCAGGCATGTGGGCACACATCAGATGCATGCGACTCACCTTTGGCATGTCTATAGTGGGCATGTGGTCGACATGAGTGCCCGTGCCCACCCACAACTGACGTCAGCCCACTACAAGACAAAAAAAAACCAAAATTTTAAGATTTCTCGTAAAGGTGTCTCGGGGTGATTTGGATTAGTTTCTAGGTTCGGAAAATTCATAAAATGAGTTTTTCTATTTTTCTGGATTTATTACATTGGTAATTTCACTCCAGAAAAAGGAATTAAGGCGCTCTAAATCGAGTGAATTTTCATGCTTCAGTCATTACATGAGGGAGATACAATTTTTTGTGTCTCGAGTCTCCTAGTCAGTGTTTGGGATCTCATAATAGTCACTCAGAAAAGAAATTAAAACATTTTAAAGTCATTTTTGAGTGAATTTTCGTATAACGAACTTACCATAAGGGAGATACTTGAGGTTCTCGTGTCTCGGGTAATCAGTTCAATGTCCGAAAACGTACAATAGTCGCTCTAATGGGATTTTTTCTCTATGAAAGTCTCAAATAAATTTTTCAGAGAATGTCTTCAGCACGACTGTGTGACAATGAGACTGTACATTTGGGTTTTGCATTTATTGATGCTATATTGTCACATACCATATGCCCATAAAGAATGTGATGATAACATAAATATGTTTCCTTTGTGTTTATGGACTTTTTGAGTACTGATAAGGATGTAATCACCACAGTAGCCTTTCACGTCAGTATTTTGAATTGTTCTACTTATATATTTAGGGATGTCTTTAGTTTCATGTTTTGTTATTCTGCCCACATGTGTTAACCTTACATGAGATTTTGAGATGCGTATAAAGGCGTTAGATGGAGGAAAGCCGTTGCTTGAATGACCTATTCACCTACAGGTGGTAGTGTCATGAGAGTTGATAGTTTGTACTCTGATTGCTTTTATGTGGATATATAGTTGCATATATTATGTATTCAACCCACAAGTGTTTTATAATATGTGTGACCAGATTCTCGGTACATATACTATTTAATGGCTTTAAGTATCGATGTTATCCTACATTTATGTTGATCTTTACGTTGTTATTTTGTAGTCACCTTTTCAGTCAATAACCACAGTGTTACTATTGAAATCCTAACCGATTTCAATATGAAGAAGTGGAAAGGGGATGTATTGAATCCTATGGAGATGGATGAAATCGACGTAGCCATACGTATGGATAGGCCATCTCCATCTATATCTATGAGCTCGACAACTCATAAAGTAGCTTATGTAACCTAAGATTAGTCTAACATATTATATTTGATGACCATTAATAGATCCATACCAGACCATCTGGTTAGTGAACTTTCAGACACATAGTGAAGTAGTATCTTGGTAATGCCTCTCAAAGGTACATGGTCTCACCTAATGTTAAGATAAGTGCCTTGATGAAAGAATTATTCTCCATAAGGTATACTAAAGAAGGGGAAGTGATGGAGTACATATCAAGAATGATCCATTTTTACAGTAGACTGAAGATGCTAAATATTCTTCTTCCTGATGTCTTCATAGTTCACCAAATTCTGAACACACTCCCTTTAGAGTTTAGTAATCTGGTGATGACATATTATTCGCTAGATAGGAAATGGGACTTCAATGCTTTGATTGCTCATTGCACTGTTAAGGAGGAGAAACTTAAGATTGTTACTCCTATAGCCCTCGAAGCAACTAAACAAAAGGAAAAGGTGAAGCTCACTAAGATTAAAGGTAGAAAGACTAAATCTTCTCCATATGTTGATGTTGGTCAATCTAGTACTAGTAAAGGTCTTGCAGACATAAAGAAGCCAATAGTATAAGGCCTAGAATGAAAGACTGAGACCATCAGGTAACTTCTTGGCTTATCAATTCATGAATCCAATTATGTTGTAGCCACATCTAGCTTTTGGTGGTTACACAGTGGATCATCTAATCATGGCACTTCCATAATGCAATGATTCATATCCAGGATAGAGCTAAATAAAAGGAAGTAGAAACTGATGGTTGAAAAAAATGAAGAAGTGGATGTTTGTTCTGAAACTTACTGTAAGGTTCATTTTGGTTTATGCGACACATTTTATACGTGATCTTTGTATCAATTTTGGACAAAGAAAGTTAACGTTTTGTGATTAATGCTTATGTTGTATAGTTTTTGTTTAATGCAAAACATAATGATACAACATTCTTGTCATATGGTTTGTATATAATATGTCTTACCCCGAATTAGATATATGCTTCTTCGTATCTTGCAAACAAGTCAAGAAAGGTCCGTTGCCTAGATATATAAATCGGTTGGAATAATGACTTCACTATGTCGAGTAATCTTGAGCAAAATGGTGTGTTGTCGAAAGACGTAACCGCACCCTAAAGCACATAAAGAAGTCAACGCATAACAGGAATAATCTACTTGATTATCTAGAAGTGTGGAAACCCAGCCTTGCTTACATTCGTGTAGAGGGCTACCCTGCTGAGGTAGCATAATCCTTATAAAGACAAATTGCATGCTTGTTCCGCTCATTGCTATTTAGTCAAATATCTTGACTACTTTAAATACTACAAATTTTACTGTAGCGAAAGAGGGACCATAATAGTAGAATCACAGATGATGAAGTTTCTAGAATACGATGTCTATAATGATAGTGGGCCTTTTAACCCTTCAGATGATAGCAGGATGGATACTATAGTTATTACGTACCCACTACTCATACAGTTAGATTTGGTAGATCTAGGTCTTAGTACTATGCCTATATAGGAATAGGAACCCATACTTATACAAAAAAGGTTCCTAAGGGGTACAAGATCTAATACAATTGCAAAGATCCATTAGAGTAAAACAACATGCTATCCTATATGATAATATAATCTATTTGGTGAACAGGACTGTGGTGTCAGACATATGCAGATCCAGTTTCTTTTACAGAAACTGTTATTGGACTTAATGCAGATTTGTGGTGGGATGTGATGACTGACAAGATGCAATCCATGAAGAAAAGTAAGGTTTAAGAGCTAGTTATTTTGTAGCGAAATTGCAATTCTGTCAGCTGTAAATAAGTTTTAAGACTTAAAAGGATTTAGGGATAAAGTTTAGCGATTTATGGGCTTGCTCAGTTGCTTGATGGTTCACTCAGGGAGAAAGGTTGACTTTAATGTTGTCTTCTTTCCCGTATCCTCGAAGGATACATTGTGATTGATTATAACTCATGATGATATAGGGCTACATCAGATGGCTGTCCAAACCGCTCTCCTAAATAAAGACCTTTATAAAGAAGTCTGTATGAAACAGCTTAAAGTATTTCAAAATCTAGATAGAATCGATATAGTTTGTGCATTAAGCAAATCAATATATGGTTTACATGAAACCTTACAAAAGTATTACCTTACAAATGATGGGTTTTGACCTCTTTTGGCTTTATGGAAAATAAAGTTAAAAGATACATGTACTATGAGATTAAGGGGAGCAAATTATCTTTCTTTTACTGTACGTGGATAGTACATTGCTCACTTCAAATTACTTGACCATGTTGCATGAGGTTAAGCAACTATAGGCCAAGCATTTTGACATTAAAGACCTGAATGAAGCATCTTTTATCCTAGGTATTCAAATTTATCAGGACATATCTTAACACTGTTTAGGCTTCTCACATAGTGCATACATCGAGTATATGCAACAAAGGTTTAATATAGTTAACAGTAAACCTGTCATAGCATCAATCTCTTATAGTGAGAGATTATCTTTGGCATAGTATCCAAAGAATAAAGTAAAGAGAGAAGCTATGAGGAATGTTCTTAAATCCAGTGCAGTTGGTAGCCTAGTGTATGCTTAGGTATGCAATAGGCTGGACATTGCATTTAAGGTTGAGTTGTTTGGTCAATATCTGGTTAACCCAAGTATAAACCATTGAAATGCAGTCAAGTGAGTGTTGAGATACTTAAAGGAACTCAAGGATTACATGTTGATATATAAAAAAGTCAATAGTCTAATCCTCATAGGGAATTATGATTCAAATTTTAGCTATGTGTCTGAATGAACAAAAGTCCACTTAAGGTTATATTTTTATGTTTTGCAGATGGTATAATGTCTTAGAAAAGTTTCAAGTAGATATCGAGGAAGTCATCCGAGTCTACTTGAAACTTTTCCAAGACATTATACCATCTACAAAACATAAAAATATGCAGAGTGGTTGATTTAGTGGCTAGACCCATTCGGTTGTACTGTGATAATCTTGCTATTATGTTGTTTAGTAACAACGAAGAATATCATAGGGTCTTAACATTTGGAGGTCAAATATTTGACCATAAAGAAGATGATATAGAAAATGTGAAATTAAGGTTTGGAGCATTTAAGGTATGAGGAAATATTAGTTGATCCTTTAACTAAAGGACTTCGCCTACTTGTGTTTGAAAGACAAGTATATAGTATGGGTATTTTGAATTCCTTAGACATTGTCAATTAGGGATCGTTATGTTTGCTCTAGGTACATTTGTACATTAATACATTTTGATGTATTATGACAGTATAGTGGTTGATCAACAAAGATGATCATCATTTATCCTCAATAATACGTGTTATCATACATTGTCATAATACATGCGAAAGTCTTAAGATTTGTGTCGATCTTAAGCATTTAAAGGTCATTAGGCATATATATAGATTGACCTTGAGCCTATGTCATTTAGACGTATACAATTTTATACCGATATCTATGAATTTTCACATGACATAGGGGGATATAAGTTTTAATCCCATAAAGGTTCTCTAATGCAGTTTAGCATTCAATTAGAGAACATAAGATTTTTCTCTAATACTGTTTAGCATTCAGTGAGAGAAAATAAGTTTTTTCTAATGTTGTTTAGCATTCAGTGAGAGAAAATAGGATTTCTCTAATGTAGTTTAGCATAAAGTTGGAGAAATCGAGACCTACAAATGAAGATGATATAATTTAGATCATCCAGGTATCATCTTAGTTTACCATACTCCATTTTTCTATTTATGTTATTGAGGTATTAGATATGCCTGATTGTACTGGATTTGTGTCACATATGACACATGTATTTGATACTTTTTGGTATCAAAAGCCTTGCAGGACAGAATGATGGACTTTCTTTATCTTTGAATCAAATGTTTTGTTTTTAAACCTAGTCGACTAATATAGTAGCATAGCTTAACTGAGTTTTTAAAATGTTTTAAAATTAATTCAATACTATAATTAAGCATTGTCTAAGGGGGAGAATGTTGGACATTTTGGACAAAGTTGAACAATATTTAATTGCATTTTTCTGTTTTTTAATAACTTAATGGTTAAGTTACATTATTTGATATAGATAAAGATAATAAAGTGGCCCAATAAATTATCCGAGTCAATGGGTTGAAGTGCAGGAGGAAAATGGATCCCGATCAGTATGGACCGGACCTATATAGGGGCTGTAATGGAGAAGCCTAATATGGAAGCTATATATAAAAGTTAAGGTCTCTTACAGTTGCTCATATCATTTGTAAGCATAAGGATTCTTTAACCCGTTAAGTGAGATTGTGTTTTGAGAAAACTATAGAAAGGCTTTACCGCATCCTATAAGTAGTTCTTGTGAAGACGGTGGTAGATTTGCGCTCATTTGGGCTTCAGAAAGCTTATTTGAAGTTATGGAACTGAAATAAGGTATTTTCGCATTTCTTTATTTATTTCCCTTTCACATTTAATCTGGGATATATAACTAAGGTCCCATTACGTATTACATATGTGGCTTATCGAGTGGTTAACATATCGACAACTTTACTTCTTCTTAAGCGTGAGATCATAAATTTGTAGCTCTGCAACTTGCCAAGTGGGAGACAACAAGTATGCAACTCTACGTTATATTGAATGTGACATCGAAAGTTTGAGGCTTTGCCTCTTATCAAGCATAAGGCCATATATTTATAGGTCTATGACTTATCCATAGTAAGATCGTAAGTTTGTGCCGCTATGATTTGATAAGCACTTGAACTCATGTTTGTATCTTATTGAACAAAGGATCACATGTCTACACTCCATCTTATTAAGTTTTAGATTAAAAATCTATA
>JAOTJB010000007.1:7249238-7262787 GCA_027123815.1 Erythroxylum minutifolium | reverse complement strand
TTCAGCCACGATGGATGTAGTGTAGGGATGTTTAAGAGCGACTAGGCTTGGTAATTGAACTTGAGCCTGGCCCGGCTTGATTGATCAGGCCTCGGGTCGGGCTCAAGTCCAGGACGATGGGCAATGAATTAACTAAAAGTTTTTTGCCCAATAAGTAATGTCGCCACTTTTGGAATGCGAACACTATAACCATGAGTTTCCCTCCATAAACCGATTTCAGGTGAGCACGCCTATTCAAAGCTTGACTGAAAAAAGCTAGGGGTCGGTTTTGCTACATCAATACTACCCCTAGCTTGAGCTTGACATGTTTGTCTTAATAACAAACTGTTCAAGTATTGTTAGTTGCACCATAGCCTTATTAAGATGCTGTATAGCTGCAGTCACTTCTTTGCTCCACTTGAATGCATCTTTCTTTCATAGGTCTGTTAATAGGGTAGCTATCTTACCATACTCGTTGACAAACCACCAGTTGTAGCATGTTAATCCAAGGAAGCCTTGTAATTCTTTCAAAATTTTCAGCATCCGCCACTATCCAATTACCTTCACCCTTTTAGGATTAGCACTCACTCCTTCCTTAATTATCACATGACGTAAATATTCAATTGTATTTATGCAAAAATAGCATTTCCTTAAATTAGTGAGTAAGCGATGAGTTTTAAGGATGGTTACTACTTCCATCAAATGTTGCAAATGGGTCTATGGAGTCGTTGTAAATTAGTATGTTATTAAAAAAAAGAACTAAACTTTTGCAACATCGATTTGAAAATGTTGTTCATGACAAATTGAAATTTGTAGGTTGGCTAAGTCTAATGGCATGAACAAAAAACTCATAGTGGCCCTTATGAGTGCGAAATGCAGTTTTTGGGATGTCCTCGGTCTTTACTAGAATCTAATAGTATCCTGACTTTAAATCTAGCTTGGAAAATAATCGAGCCCCTCTCAACTCATCAAATAACTCATCCATTGTAGGGATGGGTAATCAGTCAGGTATTGTCTCCTTATTCAAAGCTTGATAGCCTATACAATCTTTAGCTACCATCCTTCTTCTTAACTATGAGTACCAAGCTCGAAAAGGGACTTACGTTGGGTTGAATAATCCTTGTAGTTAACATCTCATTTATCAACTTTTCTATCTCATCGTTTTGAGTATGGGGTTATTAATAAGATCAAACATTGATGGGAGTTGTCTCAGGTTTTAAGTTTATTTTATGGCTTTTTCTTGCCACGGGAGCGGCTCACTGATCGGTGGAAAACATTTTGGAATTTTTTTATCAGCCTTCGCACCTCCTCCGAAAGCTGGTCCCATTGATCCTCCTCCGAAAGGGTTATCCTCCATATCTCAACCATCATTTCGTGGCCTTCTTGGATAATAGTCTTGGCCATAGTTTTTAGAGATACGATTGGTTTACTTAGACTAGGATTCCTAAGCAGCATTATCGTCTTTCCCCTAATGGGTGTCTTCATTGCTAGGGAGTGCTAAACGAAGTTAAATGTGTCAAATTGCAAAAAGCCACTTGAGCCCTATGATCACATCAAACCCACCAAGATTGAAAGGTAGAAAGTCCTCTACTATTGTGACCTCTTGTAGCTGAAGGACAACCCCCTTGCAGATCCGTTTACCTAGTACAGGTGCGCCAGTTTCCATTGCTACCGTATAGCTTGCTGTCTCTGCAACTAGGATGCTCAGCTCTGCCACCTGCTCTTCACCGATGGAGTTATGCGTACCCCCATAATCAATGAGGACCATTACTTCCTGGCCCCCTATCATTCCTTGCAGTTTCATTGAGTGCAGAGAGCTTAACCCAATGAATGAAGTTAATCTCAAATAGATTTCTGCCACCTGCAGCAATGCTTTAGCATTTGATTACCTTTCATTTGTTCTAGACTTGCCTTCCACTTCATCTTTAAGATCAACTGAGATTTTCAATTCTCAATTTTTACATTGGTGCCTAACATGATATTTTTCTTCACATTTGAAGCATAACCCCTTTTCTCTTTGCTCGAATTTTACCTACGAACATTTGTTTGAAGGTTGAATTAAGGTTATTAGCTGTAGTAATCGTGAATTGTGGGGGTGGGTTTGCTGTGTTGGTAGTTTGATGAGTGGCTAGATTGACATTAGGTTGAGTTCGTGTCAGTGGGTCCAAGTGGTATATTGGTTTGGGCTATAGGTAGTAGTGGGGCTCCAGTTAGTTTGTTCTTTTTTAACTTCTTGGCTACATCATTGTCCCAGATTGGGTCTAGAACTAGGTTACATTCTTCTATTCTCTGGCTGACTAACTAGGTTACCTTCTTCTATCTTCTCAACTGATTCTATTAATTCTACTATCCCTGAGCAATTCATCTTCATTAGTTCCCCTTTGACACCTTCATCAAGCTGATTAAGAAATACTGCCACTAATGTGTCATCATCCAGGTGTTTTAGTGGAATGGTTAATGCCTTAAACTCCTTTTGATATTGCACCACCGGTGGATGTCTTCCATAGTGGCAGGAGATGATATTGATGGGTCCCTTTGCATTTTGGCGAGTATCTTCTCAGAATTTGGGTCTTTAACTCATCCCATGCTTGTATGGGCCATCGATTCTTGATCAGCTTTAAAATTTATAAGCCCTCAAATACCGTAAGCGCACAGATCGCGACTGTAGTATAAGAGGTGTCGATTCCACGAGGAGGGGGACTAATCTAATCCTAAAATCTAATGCTAACAATATATAAACTCAAAATAAACAATGCAATGAAAGGTAATAACGAGAATTGAATTCAATCACTTAAATCAGAAATTAAACATAGAAGGAATTAACAATTAAGCAATAAGCATGCACAATGGAAATCAACCAAAGAGTTTACCAAGTTATGAGAAAGGGGATTTTACTTTTCATTAATGTTAATCTAGCCGATTATGTGTCAATGGAGTGTCAGTTCTAGACTGTCCCAGGGCTGATTACTTTCTCTCAAGTTAGAACCATTAAACTCTAAATTATAAACCCTAATCAGATTATGAAATTTGCAATCTCTCAATTTATAAATTATCCAAAATCTAATTAGATCTGAAGCACTCTAATAAACTATTGAAACATCGAAAGGGATCTCTTTTCGCACAATTACCAATATGATTTATCATAGATTCTATTAAATCGCTTAACTCTCATTAATCTGATTTAATCGTATTTCGTTCAGTTCACCCTCTTAGTTTATTATCGAATTATACAATAATGTAATCAAATCACGACATTCATCCAATAAACACAATCAACTAGATTATCATTAAATCAAAATAAAATCCCTAAGGAAAGTTAGAGCATCATCATCATTGTACTATCTATCATCATACAATCTATCCCAACTTTATACATGAATAAAATTGAAACAAAAAGGAAATAGACATTTAGAATGGACGATCTGGGAAGGCAGTAGCGTCGGAAAACCTCCTGATCCGAGAAACATGTCGAGACCACTTCTTCTTCCTCCCTCCCTCTTCCTTTTCTCTTCCTCTTCCTCTTTCTCTCTTTAGGGTTTTCAACAATGGCTACACGAAAGCTCCCTTGTCTCTGCCTCTTTATGTTCTTTTTATACTCTTTTATATTTTGGGTAACCCTAGGGTTTTTTCGAGTTTCGAAAGGTCCAAACAATCCCTCTAAACATGAAGTTCGTGAGCGTCTGCCTGACGCAAGCCACGATCGTGGCTCACATCTAAGCCTTCTGTCACGTTTGTGGCATGCAAGCCATGATTGTGGGCCATTTCTTGAGCTTCTGTCATGATCGTGGCAAGCAGGCTACGATCGTGGGCTAAACCTGAAGCTTCTGTCACAATCGTGGGTCTTTGTTGTGGCCCAGATTCCTTCCGAAACTCCTCCGCTCTTCGATATTGACCTTGAAACACTAGCAAACACATCAAGGTACCTCAAAAACATAATATTTAAGTTCAAAGACTTGTAGTAACCCATAAAATACTTAAAACACAAATAAATCACAAACTAACACAATTTTATCCTAAACACATACCAAATGATCGAATTAACGGCTAAACACATATCAAATTATGCTCTAAAATACGATGCAATTTACACTTATCAATTCTCCTCCCATTGTAACCACGTCAAGGCGGCACCCCGATGGCAGACCCCTGTTGCTTCCAACTTTTTTGCCTTAACTAGTTTGTTTATGACGAAGTACCTCTCCACTTGAAAAACCCATAAGATTGAGTCATCGTCCCTGTCGTATGTGGGCATCTCTAGTATGATCATACCTGTTGTAGCAGACTGGAACAAGAGTACTAGATCCCTTTGTTCCACGAGTCGCCTCCATCGTTGGACTCACAGTGGGTCGGGGATCTTGTCCCCACTTCACTCTGCCATGCTTTCCCCTGCAAAGATGTCTTTCTTGTGAAGGGTGTTTAAGACCTCATCCAGGTTTTGGTTTAAAGGAGTCAAGGTAAGACAAATGATTCTCGATCGCCGACAGCTTCTCTTCCATATTTTCTACTCTTGCTTCCATCCTTGTCATTGACATTCCCTAGGTTTTGAAATAGGCTCTAATACCAATTTGTTTAGTTACTAGTAGAACAGTAGAGAATGGTTAATAGTGTAGGTCCTTTATTTAGATGAAAATCAGTAGGGCCGAAATTACAAACAACATTCGAGAGGTGCCTTTTTGTCCTTACATAGTTTCTATCGTAGTACATTATGCTTGCCTCCTTTGTACTCCTTTTTGCCAACCAAATATTTCCTAACCTAACTCCCTACCCTAACAAACATGCCACTTTAGCCTTCTAAAATTTTGCTAGCAACAAAATACACAACTACAACAATAATAACTGAATAAAAGTTCTATCGATATATAGGGTTTAGGGAGGTTCTGTAGTACACAACCTTATCCCTAACTAATAGAGAGGCTGTTTTCGAAAAAACCAGCAATTAATGTAGTAGAAATAACAGATAGCCGCCCTTCATTATCAACACTAGGAATGTTGGGCTTTTCCTCTACTCGTATAGCCCCTTTTCTTTCTTCTTGAGTAGAAAAGTTTGACTGGAGGCCTATCATATTTATGATCTAGTTCCAGGATATTTGATTTAGTACATGCAGATTTTCTTGTTAATTTCAATAGCAGTTACTTGCATCCCTATATATATACACCAAACTTTATGGTTACGAGAATTTATGTTTGTTTCTTCTTACATGTTTTACCTTTGACAAAAGATTTGCTTGGTGTTGTTTTCCAGAACATTATGACTTTGTAAGCTGTCCTAAAATTTGAAACACACACAGGTTCTGGACATGAGAAGTTGGACTTGGTCAAAGATAGATGCTAAAGTTGAAGCTGAGTCGCAAGAGTCTTCTCCAGCTGCTTTGACCTCTTGTGCAGGTCATTCATTGGTTAGTACACGGATGAATTTACTGTTCTATATGACCATTTAGAAGTCAAGTTTGGACGCAAGTTATATGCTCTTAGATAATATGCATTTATGGACAGATGTGGTATGCTATTGTATGTGTGTGTCTTGTTAAAATAAGATAAACTATCTACTTTATTTTCACAGATACCATGGAAGAATAAGCTTCTATCAATTGCTGGGCATAGAAAGGATCCTTCTGAAACCATAGAGGGTATAGCGCAATAATCAGGAATCTGTTCTAGTAATTTGTCTTCAGTGCTCTGATGCACTTTCCTTTTCCTGTGGCAGTGAAAACTTTTGATTTACAAACATGTACGTGGTCAACCTTAAAGACTTATGGAAAAGTACCAGTATGTATTATTTCTTCCTTTAATCTGTCATTAATCTGTCTGTTAACTAGAAAGCAAACTGAATGAGTTAATGATTGTTCTTTAAAGCTTCAAATCTGGGCTCTGCTGTCTAAGAGGAGGAAAACCAACTTCTGGTTTTATTCATTTCCCAAGACACTGAAGATCGTTAGAGGCTAATTTCTTATTTTTCCTGAGTTATGTATGCTGCTGCATGATATTGAACTGATGTTTCATGAACATTTTACAACTGATTGAAACTAAAATGGAGCTTTGGTCTGGATTTTGGAACCTATATAGACCGAATAGAAACGGATGTAGTGCACATAATCCTTTTATCTTGTGAGATAGATTATATACTTGTTGATGGTATTTATACTTTTTGATTTCTTAGAACCCCTTTTCTTAATTTGTAGGTTTCACGTGGAGGTCAATCAGCTACTCTTGTCGGTACAAATATAGTTGTTTTTGGCGGACAGGACACTAAGAGAACTCTATTGAATGATTTACATATTCTAGACCTTGAGACCATGACTTGGGATGAAATTGATGCCATGTAAGAAAATTCCACAAATTTGAGAAGCTTCAACCCTTATTTTCTTCGTTTAATTTATACTTTGTAGTATCTGGTTGTTAAGAAGCAATGTGAAATTAGTATGGGGCATTTAATGAGTTGTTTTTCTTTGTTGCTTGAATTGTAGCTTTCTATATCTATTTCTTGGTACGACAAGGTCAAATATGTGATTTAAAGTTTTATTTCATTCAACTTTGAAGCAATTTATATGTTGAGTGCATCGTAGTGGTTTTCAGTGGGTTCTTATTAGTCATTAATTTTGATGTATTTATATGATTTTATAGTGGCTTGGCTCCCTCTCCAAGATCTGATCATACTGCAGCAGTGCATGCTGATCGCTACCTTCTTATCTTTGGTGGGGGTTCACATGCTACTTGCTTCAATGATCTGCATGTGCTTGACCTGCAAGCTGTAAGATTAAAAATCAATAAAATGCTTATAAACGTTTTCCTGGCATTAGGGAATTTGTTAACATTGTCCTCATTAATTGATTGTCAGATGGAATGGACCAGACCCACACAACAGGGGGACATACCAACTGCACGGGCAGGACATGCGGGTGTTACAGTTGGGGAAAATTGGTTCATTGTTGGTGGGGGTGACAACAAGAGTGGTATGTAATTTTTGCAGCTAGAAAATCCTTTTATCTTTGGTATATGCACCCTGACTGAAAAGGGACAAAATGAGGGAAATAAATAAATTACTCCAAAGGTATTTGCTTGTATTGTTATTACTTTTCGTTTAAAATCATTTGAACAGGCTCATCTTATGTAACTATTAGCCACATTGAAATAGAAGAGGAAGACTATTCTGTTTTACTTCTCGTTTATGATTTCATGCACGCAAGTTTCTTTTTGTTGACTCTTCTACAGGGGTCTCAGAAACTGTTGTCCTCAACATGTCTACACTTGTTTGGTCTGTTGTAACTTCTGTACAAGGACGTGTTCCTGTTGCTAGTGAGGTACTTCGTACACGCTGACTAGCTTTCTACATCTCAGTGAAAATATTTTAACTGCGTTCTTTGTAGGGCTTGACTTTGGCTGTGAGCTCCTACAGTGGTGAAGATATTCTCGTATCTTTTGGAGGATATAATGGACGTTACAACAATGAGGTTGGCAGTATTTCTAATGCCTCTATGTTATAATGCTCTCCTTTTAATGATTTTTGTATTTCCCTGTTAGGTCAATGTTCTTAAGCCAAGCCACAAATCTACCTTGCGATCAAAGATCATGGAGACTCCTGTGCCTGATGGTGTTTCTGCTGTGCACAATGCAACCAACGGCACCAGGGATCTGGAGTCTGAGTTTGAAGTGGGCCAAGAAGGAAAAATAAGGGAAATTGTTATGGATAATGCTGACATAGGGCCCATGGTATCAGAATTGACAGCCATGTTCATTTTTGATTGAGTTAGTGTTCATGCTTTATAGTTTTTTGCTGTATCTGGATGCTGCTCGGTTAACATCTTATACATTTTAATTTTGAAGCGGAAGTCTGGAACCCGGGGAAGCAGAGAAAACATTATAGCAACTTTGAAGGCAGAGAATGAAGAACTGGAATCATCATTGAACAAGGAGAACTTGCAAAATCTCCAGTTAAAGACAGAGTTAGCTGAAGTTGATACTCGTAACACTGATCTTTACAAGGTAATTGTTTTGAAAAATTTTCAGGTTTAGTTATCCAAGTAAGATGCATATCATAATTTAGATAAAGCAATTTTTTCTTGATAGATAAAGCATTTTTTTTCTTGAATTCCATTAATTTTGTTCTCAACACTGCAGGAGCTCCAATCTGTTCGCAGTCAGCTGGCTTCTGAACAGTCAAGATGTTTCAAATTGGAAGTATGTGCTGGCATTTTATCGTATAATATTTTATTAATCATGTAAAATTCTAGAAATTATGTAATTGAAGTTGGCAGTATTGAGAAATTCTGGTTACTTGCTGATTTTATGAATAGATTATCGCACGATGCTTAAGATATAACTTCAAGTAAAACAGAAAAACAGTTTAAAAGAAATCAGAACTGCTGGTTTTAACTATCTACTTGAAATCAACAGGTTGATGTTGCAGAATTACGGCAAAAACTGCAGACTATGGAGACGCTAGAAAAAGAGCTTGAACTTCTCCAACGACAAAAGGCTGCATCGGAGCAAGCTGCCCTGAATGCCAAACAGAGGCAGGGCTCAGGAGGTGTCTGGGGCTGGCTTGCGGGAACACCAGACAACCTGAAAGAAAATGACGCCTAAATTGTCAAAAAAAAGGGCCATTGTTAGATTTAATTCTCAATGATTGATTCTTAATTTCTGTTTATCATGGTTTATTTTTCGCAAACCCCTTAAGAGGAGTTTTCGCAGGATCGCATGCATTGTGTTCCACGTCCGTGATTTGGTACGCCCCGTAATTTTTCTTCATTATGGTCCCCATTGGACTGTATTTGAACTGATATATCATGTCAGTATAGGTTTTTTGTTTTAATTTTTTTAATGGTCAAAGTTGTGTCGATTACTTCTGAATTAAATCTTGTGAATAATTTTAGTTCCTATGTAACGAACAATAATTTTAGTTCCTATGTAACGAACAATATAGAGAGATTGTGATTTCTATTGTTGAATTATATCCAATTTCGGTCTGGACTTAGTAAATTACAAATTATGTTTTATCTCATTTGGATTCAGGGTCTCGTGAAAATTGGGTACCAAAATTAGATTTTAGGATTTTTGGTTCTATGTCCCATCAACCAAAACATAAAAATGAAATGAGCAAATAATATATAGGTAAATCACTCTTTTAACGTTTTCTGCGAAAGGGTCCTTTTGCTGGGATGTGATCCTCTGTCTCCATAACTCTGTCCTAAGCAAGACCCACATAAATGGATGGCTTGGATTGCTTGGGACAGGGTTGGGACAGGGTTATGGGGACAGAGGATTTGAGGGGCCTTTTGCTATGATAGTATGCTGATTAGATGTTGACTAGACGTTTTTTTTATAAAAATTCTTGTCAATTAATTTGTTAGGATGCTATTTTCTAAAAAAAAGTTCAAGTCAACGAATTGCAAATGGAGGGATATTAATCATACACGGTTTCTTTTATATTTTTCTAAAGAGTATGTTTATGTGATCAAACCATCTTTTGGACAAAAACGAGTAACCTTACTAATTACTCTTAAGTTTGTCCTTTTAAGATGTCATTTTCTCAATTTTTAATTATTAAATTAATAAAATAATATTTATAATCAACGAAAAATCAATTTAACCCCAAAACATGTCATTTTGAGTTACTGCTTTTTGTGTTTGACGATGGGTTCGTGGACGACGAGGCAATAAAACGAGGATGGCACCAATGTCTTCGGTGGTCACTCTCACTCGTAAATAGCAACATATTATATTCTTCTTTAGGATTTTCAAAACCCATATCTCTTGTGTTCATAATACAATTTCTTATCATTTGCTACCGCTTTAAACACAACTGAATTCTCTGGTTTAGGTTTTCTCGTAGAGTTTCAAAGCAGGAATCTTTAGAAAGAAAAAAATTAGTAAGAGTAAGAAAAGAAAGCAAAAAGTGCATTTTGAATATCAAATTTTTATTAGATACAATTTTAACCTTAATATTTCAAAATGCTTAATTTCAATTTTAACAATTTTAACGTTTAAAATAAAGTTAATATCAATAATAACAATTCAGTATGAGTTTCCTTGAGGTGTAAGATCTAGGAAGATTTAGAAATACATAGCCTTATCCTAATTAGTAGAAATGTTGTTTTCAATAAGCCCACTAAAAATTTTTTTTGAAAACAATTGGAACAAAATAAAAAATTAAACAAATAATTGCATAAATGAAAAAAATAAAAAAAAAAAAAAACAAAAAAATGTAATACATAAATACATAAACAAAGATAAAAGTAATTAAATAAATAAATAAACGAGCAAGAAAACAAATAATTGAAAAGAAAAAAATATGAAACAAAGAAATAAAATAACTAAATAAGGTATTAATGCTAATGAAAATCACAATAATTGTACAAAAATGTTCTAAAGGTATATGAAAAGATAAGGACTTCTCCGTGTAGAGTCCTTTACCCATATCCTAGTTCGTCAGAGTTCTCTATCCAAGGCTAAGTTTGCGTTAAGAACTAATATGGACTCCCTAATTTTGTCAACAAATTAATTCATTTAGATGATATCTAGATCTTAATTCTCTAGCGAAATGCCTATCGAAATTAATTTCCAAAGGTTAGAAAAGCCTTTTGATGACCATTGTGTTTAAACTTTGAGGCTAAAGAAGTGATAAAGAATGATCATTGGCATATCTACAATTACCGTACTTTCCTACATACATGTAAACTAGGAATCAATTTGGAGAAGATTAAATATGAGAACATTCTCAGTTAGGTCAACATATATAACATGAGTACTGGTTAACTAAAGGAATAAGCTCAGTAGCTAGCTAAATTAGAAAACCAATTTGTATGGATGAGACAACTCAAAGAGGAAAAGAGTGGGCTATCCTCGGTTATATATTATTATAAAGCTTAATAAGGAACTACCTAACACTATTCCTTTAATGAGGTTAGAGAAAGATGAATGTCTATATGAGGACTCAATGTTAGTTTCCTACCACCAAACGCCATCACTAACACAATATGAAAAATTATAGAGGGCTATAAAAAGGAAGTTTTGTAGAGGTGATTGTATGAAATTTGTGGGATTGGATGTTCAGCAAATAAAAAACTAATATTTTGACTCACAGAAGGATGTAGAAGGTAAAGACCAAAACTATAATGTGGAGCAAAATATGGAGAACACTTTTAATTCAGGCACTGATGAGGAGTTACCAAGAGAAAAAAAGTACATTAGTGGTGAATGAAAATATAGTTAAGGGTTAATATTTCATAGCCTTAGAACTTAACACAATCCTAAGGGAGCACTTAGGTGCCACAACTATAGAAGATGCTTAGTATAAAGATTTAAAAATTTTAAAAATTAAAAACTCTGGAGTGATGGCACAAGGAAATCAGGAAGGAAGAATAAAGTTAAATTCTCTAAGGCCAAAAATCAAACTTCATGTCAACAATATTTTGGAATATTAGGGGAATTAATTGCACCAAAAATTTTTAGCTCTTAGAGATTTTGTCTATGATGTAAAACTAACTATTATACGATTAATAGAAACTAAGTTATGTTAAGAAATGTCTCCAAGCTAACTTGTATACCTGTATGTTGAGATGGTGTATATTATGAGCCAACCGGTATACCTAAAATTAGGCAGTGATTCTTATTTGTTTGTTCTCCAGGGCCTTGACTATGAAAACATAGCCATTCTAGATCTTTTGTACTATCTAGATATGGTGTAGCCTTGTTTGTACATATATCATATTAAGGAAATAATAAATTAACCTTAAAAAAAGAAAGAAAGAAATATCTCCAAGCTAATGATACAAAGGAAATAATGATCCTTTTATCAAACCACCAGCATCACCATTATGGTTGCATTGCATTGGCTTTTGATTAAACTAAAGCCAAGGTAAACTAGTTTGAGATTACCAATTAACTAATATACATCATAGCTAAGCTTATTAAAAATAAGTAAAATGTGCATATAACCTTTGTGTATCTCTTGAATTTATGCTTCTATATAAGAGAATAATGGAAGAAGCTATTTATTCTCCAGTTATCAGTCAAAAGGCCATGGATGAGGTTAGATGAGGAAAAAACACTAGTACTGAACTACTTAAGAGTTGTCTCTATGCATAATTCCTTAAGTATAAAGAGATCTTGGATGTTATGGCTCAAGTAGGGGGAAATGCAATACCAAAATTTTTCATACCTCCATCAAAGCAATAGAAAATACCAACATAATAAGCTCTTTAAAGAAACAAATTGGAGAAGTTGTAACTTCATAAGAAGAATTAAAAAGGGAAAGAAACCAATTGGAGAAGTTGTAACTTCATAAGAAGAATTAAAAAGGGAGGCTTTTAGGTTCTTTACAAACTATATTGGTTTAACAACTACAAGCACTTCCCCAGGACATTTACTTGCATCATTTACTAATAATTAGCTCAATGAAGAAGATAAAGATAAATAGCTCAAGACATTAAAGAGGTCGTTTTTGATTTAAATCCAAGCAAAGAACCAGCCCAGATGGCCTTAATAGAAAAAAAGGCCATTTCATCAAGAACATGGTTTTATAAGCAATTTTGGAGTTATTTGACAAAGGCAAGTAGCTAAAAGATGTAAATAAAATGATAAATTATGTAGTTACAAAATGTTACAACCCAAGTTCTTTTAAAGGAATATAAACCTATATCTTTTTGCAAATTCTTGATTAAAATCATTTCAAAACTACTAGTAACTAGGTTAAGAAGAGTATTTGGTAAAGTGATTAGTGACTCTCATGGAGCTTTCCTTGAGGGAAGGTATATTGGGGATAATGTTTTAATGGTATATGAGCTTTTCGAAAGGTATGTGAAGAAAAGTTCCACTAAGAATTACGACTTGAAGATAAACTTAAACAATGCGTTCTACTCTATAAGCTAGGACTTCATACTGCAATTCTTGAAAGATTTTGGATTTCCAAGTAGTATTAGGGAATGGATGACGGAATGTCTAACCTCTACAACTTTCATCATTCTAATGAATTTGGAGCCTACCAATTTGTTTATAGGAGGTAAAAGTCTTAGATAGGGGACCGAATTTCCCTTATCTATTTATTTATGCATAAAAACACTAATAAGGCAGATGCAACATTATATTAAAAGGAATCCTAGCTTCATATACCATAATAAGTGTTGGGTCCGTGTTTTATGTACCAGGGCGAATTGGGCCCCGCATACCTCAAGTTTGGACGTGACCACAACTTGGTATTGTCCTCTTTGGTACTCGAAATCGAGACCTCAAGGTTTTGTTGCATCTAACTGCACGCCTCTTACCATTGAGCTAAGTACAGATACTATGAAAGAGGAAGAGATACAACAACAATCTAGGTCATCCCAAAATCCAGAACTCCCAGCTGACCGACCTGTGTGCCATGACCTCTCTCGCCTGTCTGATCTGCACAGTCAGAGAAGTCCCACTGGAGCTAGGAGTCTACTTTCTCGGTCCTAAAAAATATGTTGCAATGTTGGGTGAGTTTGCGAACTCAATGAGGTGACCATCATCGATGATCCACTCAATTCATGCAACACATTGAGCATATAGCACAATTTCCCACACAATACAATTTTTCATACATTAAACATTT
>JAOTJB010000007.1:7210706-7231310 GCA_027123815.1 Erythroxylum minutifolium | reverse complement strand
TATGATCTGGAGTTTTAAGCCAAATTAAAAGCCTAATAAGTAAGTAGCAATCTAAACTTTATGGCATGTTAAATGATATGAAAATAATGCTTGAATTATAATGAAATGAATGAGATGTTGGTGATGATATATGCTGAGAAAATGTTGAACGAACTTGGATGTTTTTATGCTTATTTTTGGAGTATGAAAAATTTGGCATTATAGGTTCAATTATGGATGAATTAGGTCTAGATATGATATATAATGAAAGTGAATTTATGCTAAAGGAAGATGTTAGCATAGTGTTCTTGAATTGAGAAAGAATTGGGACTATATGCATGATAAGTTAAGTTAGTTTCTAGTTTGATTCTAGATGTATAAAAGACCATGATTTGTCAGCTATCACTTACATAATTTTGAGTTGGAATTGCGGTATAATTCAGGTCTAAGTGACGATGTATGAATGAGTATGAATTCTGGAAAATTGGAAGTGTAAATGATGTTTCTATGTATGTGGAACTCGTGGAGAATTGGATGAAATGATGCAGGGCACGATCATAACCTGTTAAAATTTGGTTATGTCACAATTGTGGCAGAGTTCCCACAATTATGACCTGTTGCATTTGGTTCTGTCACGATCGTAGCAATGTCCACCATGATCGTGGGCAAGGCTTTAACATTAAATGTTGTCTTTTAAGTGATGTTCGAAACAACTAATGATAAGGCACTTTCCTATAATGCATTTAAGCTTGAATGAGGCTTGAAATGAACCTAATTGGATATTGATTAAGTTGGTTGAATGATTGATTAATGAATTTAGAATAATCAAGTTATTGAGATGTAAACCTAAGTGTAAACAAGACATTTCCAAGTGACAATATTTGAATAATTACGAATTGTGATTAAGGAAACATACCCAGGAAAGTCATTGAGCATGCATTGAACATGAATGTGCATAATTGAATATGTATTTGTTTGATCACTTTAGTAATGTGTACAATGTATGTGTATTTAGATGCTCAAGTTGAATGCCATCATCCTGACATTGCCAGACTATCCAGGTAATAGTGTATACTAGAGCGTACTGTGAGTAACCTAAAAGTTCTCACTAAGATTAAATTTATTTCTATGTAACTCCCATTTATTGAATTGTTAATGATTTGATCGTGATAATTTTAAACTTTTATAGTCCAAGGATTTTGATATATGGGAATGTATTGGAAGTGCTATGTTTGCATATGAATCTGAATGATATTTATGTACAACGAAAGTTGAATATTGGACTGAGGTCCGATGAACATGTGATTCTGACTGTGCATCATGAATAAATGTTATTGATGATATATTTTGTGATTTGATGCATCACATTAAATATATGATCAGATAAAGACATTGTGACTGGAGTGACCACTCTGAAAAAGCTTTAAGCTCAGAAATCTGCATGTAGAGCCTGGCTTTGTGATTAATGAGTCTGGTATCCATAATGGGTACGCGACAATATCTGTATCTAAATAAGCCTGATATCCACGAGAGATATGGGACAGTGAAAGAATGTGGAGTCTCATATGCATCTACATTTATGATTATGAATCCTTTTCTGAAATTGTGATGATAAGGTGATATGTTATATTTGAGTATTTGTTAGTAATGTGATTGATTAGGGTATATAAGATCTGAAAGAGTATATGAAATATGTGACATCCATTATGTCTTATTAAGATGTGAAATGTTGTGAATTTGGTTAGATGTGAGATATTTGTGTATTTTCCATGAGTAAGCACATCAATGATGGTTCACTCACTAAGTTTGCAAAACTCATCAAAAATTACAACATGATTTTTCAGGTACGAGAGACGAGACATAGTTTCTAAGACAGACTAGTACTGTTGGTTTTGGACTAAAGAATTGCTCAAAGGTCAGTTAATTGACATTTGAGGAAATATAGATTGTGTATATATATAGTTCTCATGTCATGTAGAACTTTTGTATAAAGAGTTGTAAACTCTCAAATGTTTTGGCAATGTAAATATTTGTTCTGATGACTACAGTGTAAATTATTTTAGTGAATGAAATGGAAGAGTTGCTTTTAAATGAGGAGTTGATTATTTAAGTGTTCTATTATTTTGTATGATGCCATATAAGTGAAAGTTATTGCTCTAACATGCCATTTTCGTAGGGTATGTTCTGGAATATCCTCTAGATGTTCAGGTATACTCTATGGCAGTGGGGTGTTACATGTTAGGTGAGTAGCACTTTTAGAAAGTAAGAAATAACTTTTGTGAAAATTGATACTCAATCCAAACATCTCCTTAAAGCTATGGAGAGTACTCGTCAATGGAGAAACAGAAGGAGCATTTGCCTTACTAAAAAGTATAAGATCATCTGCAAAATATAAGTTAGTTGGGGAAAGCTTCTTACATTTAGAATGGTATTTGACCTTGGAGTCAGATGAAGTGTTATGTTTCAGCATAAGGGTGAGAACCTCCATACAAATAAGGAGTACATAAAGGGAAAGAGGGTCCCCTTGCCTAAGACCTTTTTTACCTTTAAAAGTCTATGTGGGGTTTCCATTAATTAGTATTCCATATAAGGCAGTTGTAATGCTTTCTTGAATCCATTTGATAAACTTACGGGAAAAATTCATAACCTCTATAATTTATAGCAAGAAAATCCAGTTAACACTATTAAAAACTTTTTCTAGGTCCACTTTAATAGTACAGTTTTAAGATCTTCTATTTTGAGTGTACCCTTTCAAAAGCTCCTGCAATAAAAGGATAATATCCCTTATATGTCTACTTCTTATAAAAGCACCTTGATTTTCACAAATGAGTAAGTGAAGAACATTTTTCAGCCTATTTGCCAATATCTTGGTGATGATCTTATAAAGGGAATTAGTGCATGATATAGGTTTGAAATCACTCCAAGTGATTGGGTTAGAACTCTTAGGGATCAAACATAAAAAGGTCTTATTAATCTCCTTTAGGAAGACTCCATTTTGGAAAAGCTCCTTTACAACATCTTTTACAAAACTCCTAATGTTTCCCTAAGTTTTGTGAAAGAAAAAACCATTCAAGTCATGTAGACCTGGAGCCTTAATCCCATTCATGTTAAAAACCACCTTCTATATTTCCTGATCCATGATAGGACGAATTAGCAAGGATGCTTCATGTTTAGGAATCTTGGTTGCAATATATTGCCTAAGATTCACTCCATTACCTTGAGAATAACCTTCTGTGCCTAATAGATTTTAATAAAAAATCCTAGCTTCCTTAGCAATTTCAACTTGTCCAAATAAAGTTTCCCTAGATTCAAATTTTATGGAAGTTATTATGTTGACGTTTCTTCTAGCAGTCACTAAATTGAAGAGAAATTTTGTACATTTTTCCCTAACCTTAATCAAATTAATTCTGGCCCCTTGCTTCAATAAAGAGCATTGATTATCCACTATTTACAAGTAAGACTTAGGAGCTTCCCTTTCGGCTATAACTAAATTGCAATCAGTTGGGCTAGTTGCCAAGGATTTTTGGATTATCGATAGCTTGCTTCTTGTTTTCTCTATCTCCTTTGCAAAATTCTAACCTCTCTTTAAATTTAACAACTTCAATTCCTTTTTAATACCCTTAAGCTTTTGTAAACAAATAAAATTCTTAGTACCATAAATCTCATGCTTCAGTACCTTAGTAATTGCTTCCATCCACATTAACCAGAAAATTGTTAAATCTAAAAAGGTGAAGGATTCTAATTATTTTGAACAAATTATGTGCCTTGATAGGGGTATGATCAGAAATTCCTGGATCTAAGAAGTTAGCAAAACTCTCTAACTTTTTGTGAATGGACTAGTTAGAGCTTTGTTTATTGGACTAAGTGAATCTATGAACTTTAAATTTAATTCCACACCCTATATGCAATCAAACAAATCAGAGGTGTGGTTGAGTAGGTTGCATTTCCCTTTCGCCTCTGTTCTGTATAGAGTTGCGTTAAAATCCCTACTAACTAACCATGGACCCCTAACTGAAGCTTTGAGTCTTCGAATGGATGTCTATAGTTTAGTTCTCTGAAACCCTATATTAAAGCCGTAGAAAAATGTAGCTAAAGCATAAGTGTTTTCCATTTTGAAGTTAAGCTTTGTGTGGATAAATTGCTGATTGGTTTCCAACACTTCCACTTCCGAAAGGTCTCCATCGAAAACAATAATAATCCTTTCATAGGCATGACATTGGTGGTTTATGAAAAATTGCCACTTGCTCCCCAAGCAAGTTAATTTATTCAGGTTAGCTTCCCTAATTTTGGTCTCCAGTAAACAAAATAATAAAGGCTTCTCTTTCAGAACAAAATCCCTTACTGCGTTACGCTTAGAAGGGTTGTTTATTCATCTTAGATTCCAAATTATCAGGGTCATATAAGGTTGCTTTTCTCTTTGGAGCCTTTCCTACTGCTCCTATTACTTTTCCAAGAGATTACTTGTTTAAAATGTTCCTCTTGAGCAGGTCCTCTCTACTATTCTTCTAGTTGTTGAGTATGCTCTTTTAGTTGGATTTCCTTGTCTCTATGACAAGGATTTGTCCCACCAATTTCCTTTTCACTTTCCCGCTAGTTCCCTGAAAGTTTATTTGAGGCACTCAAAGGTTGTTGTTGAATTTCCATTTGTTGATCTGAAGTTGGAAAATTATCCACTTGGATACTCTCATCTTTTATAGATAATTCACTTTCAGCATGAAACAACCTACCTTGGTTTTCACGATTATCTAATACATGATCAACTACCTCTAACTCTTTGTTATCTACAGAATTTTGCTTATCCAATCCCGATACCTCCCAATAATCTCCTCTATAGAAAAATCTCCCTATTAGATTCCATTCTTTGCCTTGTGCTTTTAAGGAAGGCTTCCATCGGTATGTAACCAAAACCATGTCTTCTCTGAGAGAATGCCCATCAACTAATCTTAGGATAGGAATGTTGTCTTTCATTTCCTTAGAAATATCCATACTCACACGTAATTACGCTAATCCAATCCTTTTTCTCAAGGCAATGTTTTCATCCATAGATATTATTTTTCCCAAGTAACTAGCTAGCATACTCAAACGTTTAGTTGTCCAATATTTCTAAGGAAAATTATGGATATTTACCCATAGAGGAATGTTTTTCAATCTGATTTTCTATAATTTCACGCCCAGTTGCCAATTTTGAAGAAATAGAGGAAGTTGAGAGATGTGCCAAGGGCCTTCTTTAATTACCTTTTAAGCTTCCGATTTGGAGGAGAAGGTAAAGATTAGGTTATCTTCCTCAGTTAGCATAACTTCCATTAGCCCTACCTTTCCAATTTCTCTGGGTCCAAGCTTGTACCACAGGAAAAGGTAGCCTTTTATCCATAAAAAATCCAATGAGTGACGCATCCCCTGACCTAGCTCCTTCCTGCAGAATATCTAGACTTGGAGCCACTATTAGCTTTCCTTCAATCTCAACTGGTGGAGAGTAGATCAAAGAACAGTCCGAATTATCACCCACAATTTGTTTCCAAGTCTTTCTAGCCCTTTTATTCTATAGATGCACATTTTTAAATGGAACAAAAACTTCAAAATGCAGAAAGGCAAAGGCTGGGGACAGGGTGGGAAAGTTTGATTTGTAAAGTGAGACAGGGAAGAAGAGTGAGGTGCAAAGGGTGATGCCATTTAAGAAGGGGATGAAGCAGAGAAGAGGGGGATGGGTTAGATGAGGGTAGAGGTGGAAAGTTTGTCTCCATTATAGTTTATAATGAAGTCTAATAATGTTTTGTTTTGCAGGGAAAGCATTGTCATCAAAGGAAGTACAATGCTGGAAAGAACAAGGGAAAGATGGAAGAAGAAGAAAGAGCTTAAAGTGGAGGAAGGAGGAAGCTAGAAGCTGAAAATAGAAACAGATCTAGGGTTAGGGTTAAGTTTCCTATATGGTTCCTGTATGCTTGATATGTTAGTGATAAGAATAAGTGAAGGAGTAGTAGGTGGTTTGATGGGAAGATGGTGGTGGGATTGTGATGGGCTAGCGATGGTGTCGACGGTTAAGCATGAATGTTAGAGAGATGTCAGCGATTAGTGATCCTGAGAAGACAGACAAAAGCCCTCTCCTTATATTGTTCATAGTTAAAATTGAATATTATGGATCTTGATAACCTCAATGTTTAAAACTATGTTACTTCATTATTCAAACAAAGAACTAGGGATCATCGTTTCAAGTTGCATAAGTATTGTAAATCTTTTCCTTCTGATGTAGAGGCAGGAACCAATGTTCATAAACAAACTTTTGAAGAAAATTAGAGTAGTTTCTCAGATTATTGGGCTGACTCGAAAGTTTAGATTTATTTTCTTTTTCTTCACGTTTACTTGCATTAATCTTATTAGATGATTTAACGACCAAGTTATATATTTTTCTTGATTTAGGGAAATTGTGAGATGGCAAGGGTCAGTAAATCCAAAATCAAAATACCTCATAATCAAGGGTCAAAATCATCTATAGTGGTCTGAAATGAATATGTAAGTTATATATTTACAAGTTATACTTAAATCAATAAACATTATATTATTATATGTGCCTTGTTTTATATTGTTTTTTGTTCATAAAAAAAGTGAGAAGGAACTACATAAACAATAGCGTGATAGGCTCACATTATATAAAGTCACTTACTATAAAGAAGGTAAAGGATGCGTGTCTGAAGAAGCAGAAAAAGCTACGTAAGTACTAAAGTTTGTTCGATATTTTTATTCATTTATTAACATATTAGTAAGTACTAATATGTGGATTGAATATTTTTTTTAATTTTAGAATCAGATGCAAGATTTATTAGAGAAGTCTATGTCTGAGGGGAATGAGCTCAATGTATACAAGAATTGTGATAGGTACTTAATACTCGTTTTGGCTATGTGAAAGGCCTTGGCTATAACCCTAAGCCAAGTGTTTCTATATCAACATATAAAACAATCATTGAAGACATTCAAGAGGAAAACAACAAACTTAAGGTTGAATTACAAGCTAACGTAATCAGGGATAAGAATGCAAAATATGATAGAAAAGAAGAGGCAAGTGAAGGGTATTAATTCTATCTCCTATAATTTTTCCATCACTTCTTGTTTGTACTATAATTTTATTTTAATACTTTTTCTCAAATTACGTAATCGATGAAGATGCAAATGTTGACAATTTTGTTGTCAATGGTAAAGATATGTGGTGTTTACTTTAATAAAAACCAAATACTTATTATATCAATGCTCTTATAATATTTTTAATTAATCTTAACTAAACTTTTTGGATGATTATAGGTTTATGGACATAGACAACAATTGGTAGCCTTTCGGGTTGTACTCAAATATTTTTGTAATCTAAGCACGACATATTATAATTTGTAAACCAATATTTTTATTTATTGTTTTGTCTATAAGAATTGTTTAAATTGTCATTTATATCTTGTATAAGAACAAATGACCATCGTTTAATGTTATATTCTTTTTATTGACATAATTTAATGATATTTATATAATTTTACGTTATATATACAATACTCTATTTGTTTGAATTAATAACATTTCCAACGATTTAATTTAATAATAATAAGTTAATAATTCACAATAAAAATATGTCAATATACTATATACAAAACATATTGCTCAATATCATGAATTACAAAGTAACAAATAACATATTGCGACATTATTAAAAATGGAGCAAATAACATTTGGTTACAGTTAATGAAACGTATCAAATAACATTTTGCTACGTTTATGGAAAATGTAATAAATACTATATAGCTACAACGATAAAAACTTAGCCAAATATTATTAGTTACGTTTTATTTTCATTGTCAATCACTTAGTGTCAAATTTTCCCACCAATATTCAATTTTTAGCTATATTTGTTTTAATGTTTTGGCTACAAAAAGTTTTCATAGCTAATACTTTTCGACTACGATTTCTATAAACGTCACCTATAGTTTTCAGCTATAAGAAATTGGCGACAATTTCTGTGACAAAATAGAAATGTTACAAATAACTATAGCAACATTTTTTGAACATTTTGCAATGTTTTTTTTGTAGCCAGTACTCTACTTTGTTGTAGTGTTAATTTATCCCTTATTTAATGTTTAAAATAAAGATATGAATTTCGTACCGTACTGGTCGAAAGTTACTGTAATGGTCAAAAAATAATACAAAATCTAGTTGTTTAGCCAGTACGGATGATTTCAGCGTCAAATATTGACCGAAACTGTAAATTTTAAAAATTAAGGGACTTATTTGCAAAAAAAATTAAATCACTGATGCTGTAATGTTTAAAAATTGGGGTCTTATTTGCAAAAAAAATTAAATCACAAAATAAAAATCAGAAGATGACTACATTGTCTAAAAACATTCTGACCGTTGTAAACATCACGGTGCACAGTGTCAAAAGTGCCATGTGCAATGACACTCTTGATAACAAGCTTAAAATGGTCGATCACCCAATCCTGCCTCAACTTCTTAAAGTGGCCGCACCAACCTTAGTTGCCGCGGCGACAGTGGCTATGAGATTCTCATCATCATCCCTCTTGTTCCTGTCCAAAGTCAAAACTTTGTTAAGATGCCTCTCAAGTTGCTCATCGAGACTTTTGATATCACTTTGATCTGCTCTCACAAACCCATCGCTAGTTTCCTTCATTTTACCTAAAGATCGAAGCTTTTTCTATACCAAACTTCTCTTATATACTTTTTGCAAAACGGAGTGTTGTATTTTAGTATGACTTCTGTACTTTAGAATTTAGTTGTTTTTATTCTTCTGGGTAAATAATAATAGCTAATACCAGGAAAGAGAAAAGGACAGGGTTAACTATAGAAAGAAATCCTAATTTTTTCACAATTTTGCAATACTAGCCTAAACTTTAAAAAGTGACATTAAAATGCTCAAACTTTCAATTTGTTACAAATATAACCTAATGTTAAGTTCTTTATTAATGTCACTAACTTGGCACTCCACATCAAATAAAAATTTTGACACTTATTCAATTATTTTTCTAGATAATTATTTATTAAATTAATAAATTTTAAAAAAGAAAAATACTAACAATCCTTCATCCATCTATTCTCCTTCTCCTTTTTGTTGGTTTTATGTTTGTTTTTACTTTTCTCCACTGGTTTTTTAGGTAGCTCTGACATTCCTCTAACTTACTTGCTCTATCTTGGATTTACCTTATTGTAGGGATGTGATTCCCATAATTATTGTCTGCTCCTTCGTTTCTAGGAGTGACAACAATGGTGACGGGACGAAGGCAACAACAGAGACACCAAACTTGTCCTAGAGGTAATCGACCAGCTGGTGGGCTTCCTCAAGAGTGAGCAAGGAGATGTTTGCACTGAGCTTCTAGATCTTCTCCAGTGCGAAGACAATGAAGATTGGGCAGAGATGGCGATGAAGGTGGTGAAAATAATTACCTTATTTTCCTTTTCCAAATTTATTAAATTAAAAAATAATTATATGAAAAAATTTGGAACATGTGGAAGCAAATTTAACAATAGGGTATATTTGCAACAAATTGAAAGTTTGAGCATTTTAGTGCCATTTTTAAATTTTAGGCTAGCATTGCAAAATTGAGTAAAGTTTGAGAATTTTTTTATAATTAATCCAAAAGGAAATGAATGAGTTGGAAAATGAGTTCTTTTTAATATTTGTCTTCTTTTGGCTTTTTAAAGAGAATGTATTTGCAACTTGTGGAATTTGAACTTTCTAATATTTAACTATTTATATGGTTATATTAAGTGTACATCCATACATCAAAATTTATATGTGAAAAATAATGTTCATAAAAATAAATAAATTGTTATTATTTTAAATTTCTATTATTATAATTTTTTGAGACATAGTTGTTATAAAATTTTAAATTATACAGTACAATATATCTAAAAACTATTTTATAAATTTTAAAAATTGTCTGAAATAGAACCCAGTATTAACCGGTTCAATACAATACTGTATCATAATTAAATTTGATACCAATACTGATTCAGTATTCATAACATTGGTTCAAAACAAAAAATCGATTAATTAAAAGGATCTCTACATAATTGTCATAAATCTTTTTCTTAGTTAATGTTTGATCTTCGAACTCGAATTCTATTCCAATTGTCTTTGCTTAATTTAAATTATTTGCTGTTCAATCACATTTTAGGTAACTTGCTACATTATTCTTGAAGATTTTTTTAAAAGGTAATATTTGAATTAAATGGTTTATATACATTGGCGATAAAGACCCAATTTAACATAAAAGACACTCAAGGTCCCAAAAGTAATCTTTTAACATTGTATGTGCTGGACTTATTCTTAGGGCTCACAAATATCAATTTCAATCCCAATTCATGCTTCTTCATCCACGTCCCTTTTGGTCTCTAATTTGCAATGGTTATCGTCACGTCACTAGGATTCTTCCTCCAATTTCTCTATTTATGTGCTTTATTTGTGCATGATCTTTTATTCCTTTTGTTTGGAAATCAGGATGGAATTCAATCCTAAGCAGAATAATTACGAAACTTTTTCGCAAATTGGTTTCCCAAAAATCAAGATCAATTTAATTATATAAAATGATTAACACATAAATCATAATAAAACGTGAATCTTGATTCTACCTTACTCTGAAGCTTGACCATATTCTTGTCATATCCCTCGAACCGTTTTTGAAATTGGTCCGTCCTAACCATTGTAGCTACATAGATGTCCAACCTCTAATGGTATCCACATAATAGGTTGAGAGAACTCTGTATTTCTTATAGAGAGGGTTAAACAAGAAGTGCTACCTCTTTAACCCTATTTGTAATAGGTTTTGGATGTTTTAGTAATTTAATTGAAATTAAATTCTAATGTCAATTAAAATTGAATTAGTATTACAAATAATTCTAATTAAATACTAATTATGTCCAAATAAGTTCCAATATCTCATATTGATCCTTATTTATTACATATCTCATATTTAATCATAAAGTTTCTCAAACTTTACAGTCAAGTTCAACTTGTTTAAATATCTTTGCTCTCTTCAACCTATTCCTTATGTGAGACCCATTACTTCTCAAATATGTTGGCAATGATTATAAATTCTAATTCTAATTCATAATTAGAATTAGATAAATTAAAACTTCTTTGAATTTATATTTAATTCTCCAATTAAACTATTTATAGTTATAGATCAAGATTGACATCTAGTAATGCATCATGATCACCCAAATATTTAGGAATGTCAAAGTGGTTTTGACTAATCTTTCTATGCATAATTTTTTTCATATAATTCAATCATTTCATCATACAATGTTCTAATTAGATATAGAGCATGGAATTAATGTCTACTCTTTTTTAATCCAATCATATTAGTTCTCCTCCATTAGCTATCAATTCAATTAAACGTCGTTCTACCTCGACCAACAATTTTCCAAATCAATACTAATTGAGAACAACATAATATTCTCCTTAATTACTTTAAGGTGATGAATCATATCATGATCACACAACTACCTCTATATAGTTCATGCTACATCCAATGACTACCAATTGAATGACCCATGACTAAATAGGTTAGAAGTAGTATCAAAATATAGCAATCCCTATAAAAGATAACTTTGGAGACCTCAAGTCAAAGGATCACTTATACAATCATCACAATGAGAATTCCATAGACATATAAGTGATGTTCCAAATGAATTTCTCATATTTGGTTTGTGTAGTGAACTTATTCTTTAACAACACACATTTGTTTAAGTATCTCTATACTTTGGTCTACGAGATCGACTACTTCCTTCATAAGGAAAAAAAATATGTGCTAGCCTTTTTACATTCTATTAATGTCTAGTCTTAATAGAACAATGACTAAAAACATTTAGGAAAAATACATAAATACAATATAAATCTTATAATTATAATCTCATTATAATTTCATTCGCAACGTATAGTTATCCCATAAACTTTATCATAGACATCTAAATATGTACAAAATAAAGAATACCTTTAAATTATATTGTAACTAAACTATAACCAAATCGATTGGCTATAGGGTATAAACTAACACATCTCTCCATCGTCACTGTTGTTTATTTCCTTCACCAGGTGAGCTGTCTTTCCTCTCTTCATTTTTGTTTCTCTAATTAAGATCTACATTTTCCTACACGTTATATTTGTAATCCCTATTTGCTTACATTGATATAATCATATTGCTCCTATTGATTATGGGAAATCAATAATTCCTGATGGGTTGAAGGTTCTTGTTGTAACAATGAACTCATTTGCTTCTTCTCCGATAAATACTCTTCTGTTTCTCTCTAGCCAAACATTATTTATTTGTGCAATTGAGTGCCAATTTGCTAAAGATCCATTCAACTGCTATCTTATGTTGGTTTTTAGTGAACCATTGAATAAGTTCCGACCATTTATGGAATGGGGGCCTCAGATAACATAATCCTTGAAATGTTTTCCAAATTCTCTTAAAAGATAGGCATGAGAAATAATATGCTTCATTATTTCTTCTTCCTTGTTGCACAGCTTATGTATAGGTGAAATGTTTATGAGATACTGTGTTAAGCTTTCCCTTAATCACCAACCATATGGTGATTGAGGCCCTTGGGTTTGCTTGCTTAAACCATGCTAGGTCAGGGTATAAGATATTAAAGGTATGTCCTTTTTTAGAAGATTCCTCACGATGCATTTAGAACTATTCCATCGTTTGTCTGTCTCCATCTAATCTTATCCTCTTTGATATACTCTAACTAAATTAGTGTATCTTATGTATTGCTAGAGCTAGATAGGGCATATCTGTATATGGTTACAACTTCATAGACTGTCGCACTACTTGGATTAGTATTCCTTAAGTATGATTGATTTCTACAAAGAGTCTTCTAATAATATCAACGATCAAAGGATTAACATTAATATATTTTAATGTAATTCTTAAAAAAATTAAATTATTAGTACTATCATATTTTTATTAAAATTATGGAATATGACCTCCTTAATTTAACAATGATTTTTCCATATTCTCATCAATTAATCTTTTAAATTTTAAACATCTTTAACAATTATAGTAGACATCTAACAATAGTAAGGTACATAATATATCCAAAATCAATACAAATTTAGTTAGGATAAATTAGATTATACAATGATTTGTTAATCCACCCTTAAGTACAAGAATATTGTATAGTCATTTTAAGTTGATAGTTATTATAACTGAATTTTGGATATGATTCATCTACATAGAAAATCAATGATAAATCAAAATAAGAATTAATTAAATTAATGTTACTACTCATAATCATTGTTACCATATTAGGATCACGATGATTTAATATCTAAAGAAGAAAAAGTGGTAAGATATCAAGTAGGCCTTGATTAAAATTTTAGAAATTTAAGATTTTTAAAAACGAATTCTTCCCTTTAGTATCTTAAGATCCTTAAGTTGGAAATTGCTTAGTGTTGTTACTAAAATTTTAATTTTTAAAAAATTTAAATATCTTAAATCCTTATTTTATATAGTGGATTCATCTAAATTTTGAAATTTTATATAATGAATAAACAATAGACATCATTATCCCCAACGTAAGTAACCCTTTAACCTTTAAGGATTATGAACCAATCGTAAGGTGCAATATTATCTATGCTCATTTCCAAATTACTAGCAAATACATTGAAAGAGCTGCTTCCTAAATATCTTGACTTCTTTTACGTTGCCTTTATAAAGGATAGATCAATCAGGGATAATATTCTTTTAGCTCAAGAGCTTTTTAGGGGCTACAATATGAAGGAATAAAGTGAGGATTGCACCCCCTAAGATAGATTTCCATAAGGCATTTGACATCATTGTTTGGAAATTCCTCACAATCACTCTCCAAGCTTTTGGTTTCCCTAAATAGTTTTTTACGTAGATAGATTAGTGCATTACAATCGCCTACTATAAAAGGGCAAGGCGAATCAAACAAGGTGATCCCCTATATCCTTACCTCTTTACCATTACTATGGAGGCCCTAACAAAACTCATAAGGTTAGTTACTTATAGTCAAGGGATTAACTTCAAATATCACCCAAAGTGCAAGAACCTAAAGCTTTACAAGTTATTTTTTTACGATCTTATATTATTCTTTAAAGCTAATGATAAATCCTTATTTCCTATAATGATTGCCTTAAACTCTTTTAAGGACATTTTAGATCTTTTAGTAAATAAGAAGAAAAGGCACCAACTCATCTTATTAAGTGCTTTTAACCTTAGACCTTGGCTCTTCTTCATCACTGGCTTAAGCTTTAAGAGGCCTCTTTTCACCTATCTTGGGATCCCAATCTCCACAAGGAGGCCAACATATAATGATTTTGTTCTATTGATTGACAAAATGTAGAAAAGAATTTCTACTTATTATAGCAAATCCATTCACTATATAGCATAATCCAACTATTAATTTTGTATTAAGCAACTGATATACTTATTGGTCATCCTATCTAATGTTGCCCATGGAAATTATAAAATCCATTGAGAAACTTATGAGAAATTTTCTCAGGTTTGGTAATCATAATAAGCTTGTTTTTACTGAAGTTAAATAGAAAAAATTACAACCTCTAAAAGGAAAAAGGATGTGAATTATTCCCATCCAAATCGCCAATAAAAAAATGATTATCAATACATTATAAAGGCTCATAATAGATAAATAATCATCTTCAATCAAATGGGTACATGAATACTATTTGAAGGTGAGTTGTATTTGGTCTACATAGAAACGTAGCTCCCTCTCCTAGATCTTTATGCTAATCATGAAACTAAAAAGGTTAGTGAGATAGGAGCTAGTATACATAATTAGTGATGGAGCTCATATAAATTTCTTGTATGACTTTTAGATTTAGTTTAGCCCTTTTAAGGTTTCTATAGATCTGATTCCACTTCATCAAACAATACTTGATACCTCCACTATAAAAAATGTCCTTAACAATAGAAATATAGAGTTTGATTCAATTATTAGCTTTCCTATAATTGAGTCTCTTTCCAATGTCATTCTAAATCAAAACAATAGGGACATAATTAGTTGGAAAAGTTCATATAATGGACAATTCTCTTCTAAAAAGTGTAAGGATATCCTCAAACTTTAACTTCCATCTGTGCTCGAGAAAAGTCTAGTCTAATTCAAAAAACCTATTCCAAGAGCATCTATTACTTTATATATTGCAATTAGAAAGAAACTTCTTACTGTAAATAGGATCAAAAGGTATTAAACATATCAAATGCTTATCTAATGTGGAGATTAAAGGAAGAAATTCTAGATCACCTCTTTTTCCAATGACCTTATTCTAGCTTTATCTAGAATAGCATATTGCAAATTGATAACTTCCTATCCCTCCCCTATGTTGGAATGAGATGGTGACCTGGTCCTATCTTCCTTCTCTTTCCTGTAATCAAAACCATACAACTACAAGATATGATTGGGGAATACCATTTATTCTTTATGGATATAAAGGAACTCACGTATCTCTAAGCACTAATCCAAGCATAAGGAGCTGGTTGTGAAGTAACTAACAATGTCCATCAGAGAAAAATTCATATCCCAAAAGATAGCCATAACTTGGCCAATCAATGGAGGTTAATATAAATTATACTGCACTCAAGTGATATGTAAGTATCCTATTGCCCTCAACTGTTGGGATAGTTGTAAGTTAACAGAGTAGGCACTCACCTTCTTCATGCAAAACTTTAAGGATTAAGCATAAGCTTTAGAGTCATATTCATTAGTAAAACAATGTATAGGGGATCCAACCCTTGGGTGCTTATAATAATACCTTTGGAGCTTTGTTTCAATTCCATTAATTTAATTTAATAAAAGGTAATTTAGATTTTATTAGTTCATGTTATATGATGTTCCACATAGAGTTTGTTGATGCATTTATATAACTTATTTGAAGAATATAGTTATATTTGCATTATTTTAAATTGACAACTTTTGTAAAAATTTTTGTAATTATTTATTATTTTGTAAACCTTTATCAATATGAGCTTTTTTTATCTTAGCATTATTATTGAAAAATAAAACTTTGTTTTGCATATGCATTTTTACAATATACATTTTTTATAGACTAAATAATTTTTAGAGAAAGGAGAGACAAATGTTCAATGGAACGAAACCAACATAGTACAATATGATAGGAAAAATAAAACCTGTTTAGCTTGAATTAAACTTGAGGAACAAATGTAAATACACAAAATAAATCATACATAAGAATACTAAATTTTTTACATTGAAAACCCTCATAATATGTGAATTAAAACCACGGGACCTAGTATAGAAAATAATCCACCACAAAAATAAGTTCTCTAATTATTTAGGAGTTGATAACAATAAATACTTATTAACAAGAGTGGTAATTAACAATGTGTATATGAAAATCTAGATTTGTCATAAAACTCCTTTTTATACTATTATTTTTTTCCTCGGTACCATGATAATTCTTCACTAGTACCATGACAATTCTTCTCCAACATTGTCAACTTTAACAACTTTTGCAAAAGCTCTCATCTTACACCAAAGGAGAAAATGATAGTAAACACTCACAAAGATGAAGAGAATAGCCACACAAAAAATAGATGGAGATAAAGTGGCCATACTAACCACACAAGATAGCCACATACCAAGCATTATAAAAGCTATGAAAAGGTGCATACACCCATATTTACCAACAATATTGTAAAATTTGACCAAGTGTGCAGAAGAAAGTGATATCTCAAACTTACACAGCTAAAAAACCAAAGAGGAGTGTAAGTAAGAAATATGAATGTTCACATCACTCTCCAAACACCTAAAATTTTAAGAGTCAAAAACTTCTTTATAAACCTTACAACTTTCCATATAAAATGCACATAACAAAATCTTCTTTCATTAAACTATGCTTTATTTAAGGAGGATCCATAACAAAATCCCCCTTCGACTTAAATGGAGGCCTCTATCAATTTAAAAATCAAATGACAAGCATTAAACTTCCCTCTTGGTATAAACTTCATCATTATATATTAACCATTATCTTCTGTATGTACCTTTTTAAGCTTAAGGAACTTAGAGACTAAAATAACTGTATCTAATGATATTTTACCATGGAAACTAGGATTCTTGCAAAGATTTTATGACTATCACAAATTAAAAAATATCTCTTTTAATTAAAATTGAGTTCTTAAATAGAATTTTTCATCCAAAGAAACTCTTTACAAGCTTTAATTTTAGTGGTGAAGTTATCTTGGATGAAAGAAATACTAGAATATTCTCAGATAAAAGCATAATAGAAGAATAATTCAACAACACAACCATTATGCAAATTAGAAGCTACTTTAGCTTATACAAGTCAAGATTTCATAATGAAGGCTATTATAATAGAATGTGGAATGTGTTGACCTAATAACATCTGAAGAAAGTTGTATCTAGGCTTATAAGCTTATATTTGCTTGGTTTTTTTCATGTATAGCTCTTTGTATCTACATTGTAACTCATGCTTGTTATTATTGACTTAATTCATTATTATTTCCTAAAAAAAACATCGTTTCGTAACCTAGATTACCATGCCACAACTTCTCTTATAAAGGTAATCAAATAGCTTAAAGTCACTTTTCTTGAGTCAATATCACCCGCCATGTCTAAATTAGTATACCTATAAAGAATTGTACTTCCTACTCTAAGACATAGTTTTAAACTAAAAATGTCTCAAAGATATTTAGCAATCCATTTTACAACATTCCAATGCTCTTTGTCTTTATTAGATAGAAAATGACTAACTATACCAATTACGTGAACAATATCAAGCTTTATACAAAACAATGCACATATCAATTTTGCTACTACTAATGCATAAGGAATATTCTATGTGTTATCTTTCTCTTTCTTATTAAATGGAGACAATCCAGTGCTAAGCCTAAAGTAAGAAACAAGAGGTTTCTTTGCCACTTTAACTATATTTAAGCGAAACTGATTAATTGCTTTCATAATGTACCTTTCTTAACACAACCATATTTTCTTTTCTTCTATATCATAAACAATTTACATGAAATAATTTATCTTGCTTGTCGTCAGTCCTTCATTGTAAAAGACTTACTAAGCTTCTTTTCCAACCTATCAATTTTATAAGCATTACAACCAATAATCAATATGATATCAACATAGAGTAATAAATTAATGAATTCATTGTCAAAAAAAATACACTGTGACCAAAAGTAGTGTTCTTATACCTTCGTTAGTTTACAGTTGTCCTAACTTCTTGTACCACAATTTTGGAACTTGTTTCAAACTATCAAGTTATTTTTTAGGTTAGAAACATAATACATGGTTAGTTACATGGGCATGTAAGTGACTCTATATATCAATTTTTCAAGAAATCTATAAACATATCTTGTCCATATAGCTGACTTACAGGACCTGTAGGTTAGAGGGCTACTTAAAACTTCATCTTTGCACTCTTAAATGCTTCTAGTGACTTACATAGTCTCATACATGGTTGTGAACGTTATATACACACTCTTATGCACCTCTGTATGGATAAGTAAGTTGTAGTAACTCCATTTTTTACCTTCGTGTCCCGTTTTCATCCTAACTCATCTACTTTTTGCTTCCACTAAGGTAACTAAGATTGGACAGCAATAGAATGGCACCAAGGATATCTTTTTAGCTCAGTTTGGTTCTTATTCCTCTAACTTCTACCTAAATAAAAATATGAATCAAAATAACTATCTTAAATATAACATAACATTAATCACTAAAAATTCGAAAGCAAATATAAAGTCATCAAGCACTTATTAGTTCCCCCGCACTTAGATTTGGCCATCCTTGGGAAAAACTAAAGATCAAAATTAAAAACCAAAACAAATCCTCTTTAGCCATATTTTTTAAAAATAAAGAGTCATAAGAAAATAGGAATAATTTTTAATATCATGGAAAGAATTGAACATGGAACATTTTCACTTATCATCAATCAATAGCCATTTCCTTAAGAAACTGAGAAATCTAGGGGTAAATTTTGACAAGTTGTTTTTTATCGTGGTTTTTCAATATGTGTAAGTTCTAAATAATGACCTCGATAATCCGCAAGTATACGAGTTGTTCGTGTAGTACCTAAGGTGTCGATCCTGTTAAGTCAAGGAGACTTCACTCCGTTTATTGATTTTGATCAAAGTCAAATAATAATAATAATAGAAGAGTGTGTGAACTATTTTGATGAGTTTGTTAAATGTGTAGATAAATGTAAGAGGCACAAATCATCAAGTCAAGATGATATTAAAGCGAAATCATTAGATGAAGCAAAGTCATTAGACGAAGGGAAGTCATCAGACGAAATGAAGACATCAGACGAAGCAAAGATATAAGACAAATTATACAAAACAAATCAAGACGTTATAATTGAAGAACAACTTACAATGTTAGTTAGTTAGTTAGTTAGTTGGAGTTGGTTATAGGACTCAACTAATAACTGATCTCTTAAGATTCTACAAGCAGTTTTTAAGAAGACCTTTGGAGATCTAGATTATAAATATCACTTATAGTCATAAACAAAAAATACAATATACACAAGACACACCTTACAACTCTGAACCTTCAACTCTCAATTCTTTACTTACGATACTGTAAAAAATAGCTTGATTGAAAAGAAGAAAGAAGAGAGATCAAGTCGACCTATAACTTGAGTTTAGAAAACTCAAAATCTTTTCAGTGAAAGGGAAGGCTATAACTTGAAGAGGCTAAGATAGCAGATAAAGAATACTTTGTGAAAGAGACCTGAAGAGGCTCTGGAAGTGTGAAATAATACTTGTAAAAGTTGAAAGAAATAGTGAAATCTCAGATATACTCTGAGGACTGGACGTAACCCTAAGGTTAAGGGTAAACCAGTGTAAATCGCGGTATCATATTCTCTAATCCTTATCTCTTTAATTTCATGTTGTTAAAAGAATAGATACTATTTCCACTGTTGCATTACTCAAACGAATTAAGTGCGTTGTTTTGTAAATTGTCTGAATCTTTTAAGAAAATCAAGAAGATTTTAAAGATTTCAATCTTAGATGATTTATCACAGTTTAACTCCCCTTTTTGTGTATTCTTACATATTACGTGATTTCTATAATAACAAGTAATTTACTCCACTTATTAATTTTCTGTTTTTATTTTCAAATTTATTTAACAAAATTTGTTTGTTTCAAAGTTCAAAGTTCAAACATAAATGAACCAAATCAACTGAAGTACCAATACCAAACCATTACAATTAACCACATTGCAATATACCTTTCATGAACCAAACCAACAAACACGGTTTTCATTTCATATTTTCATTACCATCTGATTCTTCCATAATCCAAAATTCCAAACCAACCACAAACAATCAACGTATGGTTTTCATTTTTTCATTACCAAAACCAAAAACCAACCCATACATTATAACCTTCAAATCCAATCCAACATTCCAACTCCATCGACAGACAATCCATAGACAATCCAACATTTTCTCTAACCATCTATAGACAATCCACCAAAAATTTCATCACAACAAAAGCAATCCTTCACAATTTCATCATAACACAAACAATTAACTATAATCATTCTAACAGAAATTGAATAAACAAACACACCCAAAGTCAAACCAACATAAATACAATC
>JAOTJB010000007.1:7168330-7184322 GCA_027123815.1 Erythroxylum minutifolium | reverse complement strand
TGTATTTAATAAACGTCATTATTTTCAATAACTTTGCACTTGGAGTGTAAAAGATGACTTTCATTATATGAATTAATGTTTTGGAACTTACATATGCATAACCGAGTCATGTATGCTGCATGTAAGTATTCTCTTTTGACTTAGAGCTATGGTAAGATTCCATTTTATTGATTGGATCGATTAATAAAGGCATGGTACCTTACTTGATTTTAGTACGAAGTATTTGTATATGATTTTTTTGTAATTAGTGAGGTAATGATTGGCCATTCATGTGCTAGGCACAATAGGTTAAGTGACCCCCATATCCTTTAACGCTAGTACATAAAAGTCGAGTCTTTGTATCGACACCTTTCTATGGGACTTACAAGTGATTGCACACCTAGAGGTCCTATCACTGATGAGGTCATCACCTAGGGTTATAACGCTCTTGTCGACCATAGTCTAGACTCATTACAAATGAAATTTGAGCCAACATCGGGAATCGGTGGGTGTGCACACTAGTTTGGTCGACTAATGGCAACATAACTATTTTGGCCTATTTTGAGATATGACTTCCTGACGAGATTTGATTTTACATGTGACGCTTTTCTGCTCTTGTGTACTGGAACTGAAACCTATGTTTATTAAATGAGTGATTAATAAGCTAGGCCTATGTAGTTCCTAATCCGTATGGAGTAAGTCATAGACTAGGCCTATATGTTTCTATGTCATGTATGGTCACTTCATAGGTGGTTATATGCATGTTAGATGCGTAAAATCATCCTTAGGTTATTTAAACTGCTTTGGTTTGTAACGAGTTTTGTTTGCGATATATGTTTTTTTTCTCGCTCACTTAGTATATAGTGTACTCACCCCCTCTACTTAACTATGCAAGTTAATTTGGTGAGCTTGAAGCTCTGAGTGGTTCGTGCAATCTTTTGCTATTTTCGGATCATTGCTGTACGTGGGTAGCCTCTGTTTTGTACTTTTGTTATATAGTGGATCACGATTATGTTGATATGCTTTATAATTTTGTAAATTAACTCTTGACTATCTTATTGTTTGTAAACGACCTTATGTATGAACCTTATGTATTGTCGTTGAGATTGCTCTTGAGTGGACTTAAAAGTCTAGAAGTTACGGTAGAGTTTCAATGTGAATATAGAAGTGCGTAACTGATTTACAGGTATTTTAATTTAGTTTTGGGATTTTCAAAATACAGTCGTTATATTGTCCAAATGTTTTAAATCGTGACAATTTAATTGATATTAAAGCAAGGTTATTACGTTTTTAAAAGTGTTATCACTATTTTTAAAAGGTTCATGAGCCGTAGGAGTTGTGTCTGGGTGTTAACAGTCTTTGGTCGAGAAGTTGAGTCTCAGATCGTTAAGATGACATCCTTAAAAGTCGGATGATTTTGACCTTGGTAAGAGTACTTATCGATATTCCTTTACAACTTGAGCCAAAGGAACACAGCGCTGAAGCAGTTATAGAACTTATGATTGCTAGCTCTTCGGCTCAGAGGTAGCCTCACACTGAAGCATCAACGAAGCTAGCGCATCTTGGACCCCAAAAATTATTTTTAATTATTATCAATTTATTTGTTTAATAATTTAATTACAATTTATTGTTTATTTATTTATCTTAGAATTGGGTCATTAAATTTAGTAAGCATGAATAAAGATTAGAACTAGATGGAAAGATTAGAATTAAGTGAGAATTAATATGGGAATGTTAGAATTGAGTTAGTTTAAGGAGTAAGTAGATAAAGACAAAAGAAAGGGTAAGTGGATATTGTATTAAATGATGAGGGCATAATTGGGAGACCAAGGATAAAAAGTTGTCTTAAAATTTAGTAGAAGAGATGAGAGAGTCATAGAAGAGAAGAGAAAAGAGAGAAGATGGAGAAGAAGAAGAAAACGTGGGAAGAAGATAAATCAAGCTTATTAAGGTAAGTTAATCCTCTTTTCTTCTTGCTTATTAAAGAAATGGGTTATGTTGAGAATGAAGGGATTAGAGAGAGTGTGGGTGTTGTGTTGGAAGAAGAGGAAGAAGGAACCCATTTGATTCCTAGGGTTTCTAAACTAGGTCTTGGGTTTTCTAACCTAGATAGACTATAGGTAGGTTAGGTTTAAGCTTAATTTGCGTTTATTGCATTATTTTTATGATTATTGAAGTTTATAAATTTTATTAGAATGTTTTTTTGAACGGAACCTTGGTTGTTTTAGGAAACCAAGAGAATCCTACCCAAGAGCAAGAGGAAAGACAACCTTGAGTTAGATTTTTACAAAGGATTTAGGTGGGTAATGTATTCATGTGTAATTGGGCAGATTCTTGCCTTTGTGTGTGTATGTTGATTTGTTTGCATTTGATTTGCCTGAAATTGAAATCATTGTGAATGTTTGAAGATGCATGATGAATTATGATTATGTTTTGCCTTGAAAAAGGTTATGGATTTGTGATTGACTGTACTGAGCATAAAAATTGTTTGTGATTGGGCAAGAAAGGAACCCGTTTCATTAGTCATGTGCACATTGACCTATAGCCTTCTCCCGGCTACCCACTTAAGACCATGAGATCCTGAGAAATCGGACTCTTTTTGTTCACGGCAGAAATTTCGGCTTCTCTATTTCGTTCCATGGAACTCTCGAGCCATTTATTTGTGCATTGTATCTTTGAATTATCAAGTATTATGCATTTGAGTGTTGTGTTTAATGGCAAAAATCTATGTATTGTGTTATGAGTTTTGGTCTAAATTGATTAACGCTTGAATTTCTAGCTATACATGTGCATATGCTTGAATTGTGGTCGATTGCCGATGGCTGTAAATGCATTATCTACTGAGCTATGTAGCTCAACCCATCCTTTTCTCCCTTCTCAGTTGTAAAACGAGACGATTAGAATTCCTTGCAAGGCATCGAAAACTTCAAGATAGTTAGAGACTTTTGTACTAAGTTGGTGATCATTTCGGATAGCTTTATAGGCATATAAAACATGAGCATCCTTGGCATTTTGTTTTAAATTAGTGATGTGTATGCTAATATGTAGTAAAGCTTGTTCAAATATTTACTTTACTTAGTAATTAGAATGAGAATTTGAGAAATTGCTTTTGCGTATGATGAAGTTATTTTTACGGGTTGAGTATGACGGTTGTGGAAGTGGAATGGGTATATGCACATTCTTCTTTTTTAAGATCACAAAAATCATTGTTTGTTTCAGAATATCATCTTAGAGATTGGAAAGGTTGCATGAGATTAATCATTTAAAGTGGGATTCAAGAATTTAACAAAAGTACTTAGTAGTTGAAGTGATATGAAGAGATATGGCATTTTGCAAGTTTTCATAGATGTAGAAATTATGTTCTAAAATTAAGGGAAAAACTGTATTGATTTAGGTAGAACTAGCCAAAATTGTCTTCTTAAAAGTTGTAGATCTTTTTCTTAGCTTTCTAACGATATAAAGTATAGAATTTTTGGACTTCAGAAGTAAAAGATATGGCCTTCAGATGAATCTGATGAAGCATTTGGCGAAGTGTCAGATGAACCATAGGTACCAGACGAAGCATCAGACGAAGCTCCAGATGAAGCACTAGACGAAGCGCCAAATGAAGCATAGACACCATACAAATTGCTAGACGAAGCGATTTTGACCCTCTAGATGGCAAAATCTTTCTTCCTGATCTTCACGAAAGTTGTAGATCTCGAACTCCTCTTTGAAAGTATCTTAAAACAACCAAAATCTAATATCTCTAGTGAAAGTTATGCCGATTGTCCCAAGATAGGTACAATATGATTGAGGACATAATTAGGTTTGACTATTTTTTCCATAACTTCATCACCTATAGAGCTCCGAATGAGATGATTATTATTTCAAAATAAACTAGAGACATGGAGCTATAATTGTTCTGAGGAAGTCAATTTGTGATTCCACCGTCTGAACTAGTTTTGGCTAGAGAGATCCTATGGAAATAACCTTATAGGATAATACGTTCATATCTTTTGATATTCCAAATAGTTGGGCTTTGGAAACGAGGTTTAACAAGTAATGCCTTGATGTTGACGATTAACTTGTGTATCTATTTTCATGCAATACACATATATTTCACACATCATTATATTATCAATCATATGATTATTCAATCATTCACATATATATATACCCGGATATATATATATATCATAATTCATTGCATGCTCAATTGACCTTCCGGGTATGTATTAATATACAAAGATCTTGACTGTGCTTATATACTTTCAGATCATTCAAACTTTATAACTTGTATACTACCATTTTGCAATTAGGTTTATACCTTAAGTAAGGTTGATTTATTCATCAATCATATATGTTTATATAATTATCCAATTCTTACTCACAATTACTTCATGTTCTCTGATGTTCATTCATTTATATCTAATACATATTACTCATATCCTTTGAATCATATTTTCATTCATAAGGACATCTTAATTCCTTTAACAACTCATAATTTCTGGATTTTAATGCATTGATATCAAGACAATCCATTCCTTAAGTAATAACATCAATTAACAACCTAAACTTATCAAACCCTTAATCAATGAATCAAGCAACAATTTAGGTTCATTTCAAGCCTCAATCAAGTCCAAATATACCAATGTAAAGTGACTTATCCTTATGTGTTTCAACAATTACACAAAACAAAAGTTTTTCATTTCAAAGCATTCCCATAATCGTGGAGGACCTTCCCACAATCGTGGGATGAGTGTCCCGAACGTGCCCTATGCAATTTCCCCTCAATTCTCCATGAAATTTCACTTACTTTAAAGCACAACTAACACTTGCATTTTTCCTGATTACATGTCTTTAAAAGCTAACTCAATTCATGTCAATATAACTTCCATTTTGGCTAAATTTAGGCTCTCTAAATTCTGTTCATTTATATCCTAAACAATCACTTCTTAAATATACCCTTACATCCCCAATTTGCCAAATTTAAAACACCTTTATACCAAATTCAAAACACCTTCATAACAATCCATTAATTATACCTAAATTATACTTTATTTTCATCCCAAATTCCAGCTCAAAATCATTCATTTAACATCTCATAAACTATTGTTTTTCATATATGCCAAAATAGAACAGAAACTACCATTCACGCATCATTTTCCAGCACTCAGTACACCAATAGCACAATCAATCCATCCCCAATTCACTCATCATCAAGTACTATTAACATATATCACAAGAGATCAGTATTTCACTTACTTGATCAGCTCAATTGCCTCCTCAATTATCAAGCTAACCTAGCCTTCCAGCATGCAAGATCATCTCAAATACAAGGTGATAATGGACAGAACTTAGGTAGAAGTTGAAAGTTGTGAGGAAGAAGTGAGTTCTTGGTGGTGAGAGGGATGAATCACAGTAGAAACAATGAAAGAGATGTTTCTACATTAGTTTACATTATTAAGTGCAAGGTGCCTATATAATACAATGACACTTGTCATGTTTGCATGCAAGCCACTTGTCCTTACCTTGTCCTACCAAATATCACCATGATCCTAGGCCATTTGTTACTCAATCTCTAAGCCATTTTTCATTCAATCTCTAAGCCATTTGTCACTCAATTTTATTGCCATATGTCATTTATTTCATAGGTCTAGTCATCCTAATTTTTCACATGTCAGCTTGTCTTACCACTTGACATTTTTCTATACTAGATGTACATATTAATTCATCAATCTCTCAATTGTAACAATTAATTCCAAGTTACTAATTATAATCCATCAATTCTTGTCATTGGTACACCAAAGTACAAGACATTGGAAATTTATATTCATGTAACATTCATTTTAGTTTCATACCCCGAAATATGTCAAATGAGTGCAATTTGTCTAACTCACAATTCATGTGTGTATACTAATATTATGCATTTGAATACAATCATAAAATCATATCATAAATGTACCAAATTCATTCTATATGATGCCACTTATGTGGCTCAGTAATATAACACTTTAAATCCTTCAGCAATTCAAGAGATGGGATATTACAGTTCTCCTAGATGACAATCCTAGTATGGAATACCAGGGGGTTAAATGACCCCTTTAAAAAGTTATTGGTACATGAAGTTGTAGCAAAGAAGAAAACTATTTTAGTGGGGCTCATAAAGACCAAAATAACGGTTGGTTCTGTCTAGAAAGATATGGCTTTTTTGGGTCATAAATGGAAGTTTATATCTAATCATAATCATCATTATAATGGCAGAATCTTGTGTTAGTATAATATGGATTTGGTTGAGGCTCATGTTGTTAAGATGAGTGAGGAATTCATTCATTTACATTGCAAGCTAATAGGCAAGTTCGATTTTGAAGTTACAATTATATATGCCTCGAATTTTGCTTTTCAAAGGCAATGTTGTTTGAGGAGATGCAAGTTATTCATGCTAGTATGCAAGTTCTGTGGTTAGCTCTAGGGGACTTCAATTGTTGTCTAAAGTTCGATGAAGTAGAGAGAGGTGTGGGTTTTCATACTGGAACAGGGAAAGAGCTCTCTTAGATGCTTCAATCGGTTGATTTATTGGACCTTAGAGGGCTAGGCAAATGGTTCACATGGGAAAACAAAAAAGGGGAATATATTTATAAGGAAAAAATTAAATAGAGCTATGGTGAATCAAAAATGGCTTAATTCCTTCCCTAGAGCGTCGATTTTCTTTGGAGATCCATTATTCTCAGACCATGCTTCTATTTTGGTTCAGCAGATGTGTGTTAGATCATCTATAGGTGCTCCTTTCATATTTTTCAATGGTTTAACTCAAGTAGAAGGTTTTATGGTCGTAATTAGTAAAGGTTGGGATCGAGAGGTGTTTGGGTACAAAGTTTTTCAACTTATGCAGAAATTGAAGTTAGCCAAAATAGCTATGAAACAATTTAGCAAAGAACGTGTTCAAGACTTGAAAGTGTTGATTAAAGCTTTGATAGAGGTTCAGCAGCAGTGTTATATGGATCCACTTGATGTAAGATTAAGGACTCTTGAAGCAGATCAATGAAAGCATTAACAAAAAGCATTAAGATTGCAAAGTTCAATTATTAAATAGAAAGCAAGGTAAACATAGCTTAAAGAAGGAGATATCAATTCTAAATTTTTTCAGTTGTCTTTGTTGGCTTGAAGGAATACTAATACCATCACTAAATTGAAGGATAAGGTGGGTAACATGATATCTGATCGGCAAGAGATCTCTGGCCATGTTTGAGGTTACTTTCTCAATTTAATAAAGAGCACTGAATTTAGAAAAGTGGATTTAGGGTAGGCAATGTTCTAGAGTTTTATCCAAACCAGTCACTCCTGACGATGCTCAATGCCCCTTACACTGCTCAATAGGTGAAAGAGGTATTGTTCCAGCTATATAGTTTAAAGCACCTAGCCATGATGGGTATTCTGCAGGTTTTTTCCAACAAACTTGGAACATCACAGGCCCTCTATTAACTAATGTGGTGCTGGAGTTCTTTTCTTTGGGCTCATTGCTAAAGGAGATCAACCAGACTTTCATTTGTCTAGTTCCTAAGACGGACATGACTGTGATGATTACAATCTATCACCCAATTTCTTGTTGCTCGACTGTCAACAAAATTATCGCTACATTACTTGCAGATAGATTGAAAGTAGTGTTGTCAGAGGTGGGCAATTTAGTATAAGGTGCTTTTTTGCCATTGAGAAGCATCAGTGACAATATACTAATTCTTTAAGAGTTATTGGGAGAGTATCATATTAGGAAGCATATTAAGAGTTATGCATTGAAGTTTGACTTATATAAAGCTTATGAAACCATTAGTTAGGAATATTTGAAAGGTTGTTCAGAAGCCATCAGCTTACCTAATAGATTTTGTCACTGGATTTAACAATGTATACAAACTACGTCAATGAGTGTGTTAGTGAATGGGATTCCTATAAGTCCTTTTTTTAATACTAGAGGGATTAGGCAAGGGGATCCAATCTCCCCTTAATTATTCACTCTAGCTATGGAGGATTTTCAAGACTTGTTTCTAAACTTGTGGATAGCAATGGTTTGTTTCAATACCATTTTAAATGTAGGGATCTCAAAATGTCACATTTGCTCCATGCTGATGATGTTATTCTATTTTACAAGGCTGAACCTCAAGTTATTATGATGATGATCAACATGGTATACACATTTTCTAGTTGGTTGGGTATGAAGATAAATGGGCAGAAGAGTGGCGTGAATGTGTCCTCTGATGTTAGGAATCCTAAGTGGATAAGCAATATGGTGGGGTTTGCACTATAAGAAACTCCTTTTCGCTATTTGGGGGTTCCTATTACTTGGAGTAAACCTAAGTATTCATATTTTATTCCTTGGCAAAACAAATTCTTGTCATTAGCTACTAGAGTTACCTTTATTACTTCAGTTTTGAATAGTATATATGTCCACCGGGCAACTCATATGGTAATCGTAAAAAGAGTGATTAAGGAAATGGAGAGGTTACTAAAATCATTCCTATGGTCTGGTAAAATAGAAAATAGCGAAGGGGCCAAAGTGAAATGGAGTGAAATTGTTCTTTCAAAGAAGCATGGGGGTTAGGGGTCATTTCGATTACTCAAATGCAATGGGTTTTACTACTAAAGAGGATTTCGAGATTATTTGTAGATAAGGAAGCTTTGTGGGTGAAATGGGTGCAGACTTATTATCATCTTAAATCTCAAAATTTTTGACAGCTCCAATAGAACTGTGAATATTCATGGATATTTAAGAGCATGTTGAATCTTAGTGAGCAAATTTATCCTTGTATGAAGTATAAGGTAGGGGGTGGAGAAGACATATGGTTGTGGTATGATAATTGGACTGAGTTCAGTCCGCTTCGACTGCGTAATGACTTATAAGTGTTAAGGAGTAGGATTCTTAAAGAGGCTAAAGTTGTATGGTTCATCTAGGAGAGAGATAGGATCCATAATATTAGGCATTTTCATCTGTTGGAAAACTACTTACCTGAGCTGCCTACTGTACGAAAGAAGGATAAGTTGATATGGACTTTACATACTAGCGGGATATTCAATAACAAGTCGGCTCATAATCTACTGTTGGCACCAATGAGTCAGTCTCGTGGGCAGAAACCGTATGGAAGCAAGTTTTGAGTCCCAAAGTTGCCATTTTCTTGTGGTTAGTTATAAAGAACAAATTAAGAACTAAAGACCGACGGTTTGGGAGTTAAGATCCACTATGTGTCTTATGTAAACAAGTAAATGAGAGTAGAAATCATTTGTTCTTTGAGTCCAGTTATAACAACCTGTATGGAGTAGAATTTTGAATATGATTCGACTTCTAAGATTTTCTTTTGATTAGAATGAAACATTGAAATCTATCATTCGATATTCCAACTCAAGTTAGAGGAATGGATTAATCATCAAGACTTCTTTCCAGATGGTGATTTATTATATTTGATGGGAAAGAAATAGGAGAATCTACAATAATGAGGAGTAGCATAAGTATGAACTTGTCGAGACAATTGTTAATTTGATTAAAAAGACTATGATAGCCAATAGGAAGCAAGACAACATTAGCCAAGAACTTAGATCGTTATAGTTAATTTGATATTTTATTTGTATTTGATATACATTATGTGTAGTGTAGCTTTTTACTGCTTGTAGGATCCTCAAGGAGGATCGTGTATAAGTTTCTTCTTTGTTAATATATTTCCTTTTAAATTTCCCCAAAAAAAAGCCTCTCTGAAGTTTATAATTTATATACAGCTTCAAAATTGATCTGTTGACTGTAAAAAAGTCAGTTAAAAGTAGCATGTATCATATAATGTACAAAACTGGTCCTCTGTTTTAGACAATGTAGTAAATCTCTGTCTTTAGTGTTTTACGTAGATATATATTACAAGTAATAACTTGAATGTAAATGATCTTACACTAATTGATTAAATGTACCCAATCGCTATGTTTTTGGCAAGGTGCTACAAAACGTGTAAACTTAGTCTCCCAGTCTTCACTGATGAAGTGTTATTACATATCCATTCTGAAAACCAACTTCAACTAACCCAAGCCAATAAATGCCTGCTACATTGGGATTCCTAGGCATTCCGAAACAAAACTCTACATAAATCCAAAATAAAGCAGTATAGGCACAAATAGATACATCACTCTACCTGAATGGAGCAAGTGGATTTGGACTGCTAGGAACTTTCAGGCTTCTGAGCTCTTTGCATACCTGATCTAACATGCCGAGAAAGTCTCTTACAATCACGAAAATACGAAGTGGGTTGGCTTCATCTTTGCTCACATCCCCGTGGAAGTACTCAGTAATTTCTCTAACATGTAACATAACTTTGTCTTCATCTTCCTGCAGCTCCTTCAGGTTCTTCTCAGCATAATTTTGGAAGGATTTCATTGAGTGAATAAATTTTGTGCTCCTTTCATCCATTGACAAGTCCTTCTGTACAAGATGCTGTAATTTGGCCATTCCATCTGATAAATATGAGACTGAGCTTGCAAGGACGTCTATGTCTACTGTAGCAGTTTTCTTGACATTGTAGAGTTCTGTACTTAAACCAGCAACAAGGCCTAAGCCCATCTTTCTATAATCTTCTTCCTTCTCTTCAATTGTTTTATTTTTGTTTTTCTGATTGATCTTTCCCATGATACTATCTGCAACTCGAATCCCTTCCGACCTTGTTATTTCTTGAACAACAAAATGTAGCAATGTAGTTTTTCCATCTGTTCCTTTCACATCAGCGAGCTTGAGGAGAGCATCGAGTTTGAATGCTTTAGCACCTCCTCTGATTGTTCCAACATTCATGCGATTGCCTGTTTTGAGCACAGCTTCCAGTAATTTCATGAAGAGCCGGCTAGACCTGAGTTCTTTGCAAGCCTCCTAGTACATGATATGGTAAATTTAGGTAATGTAAGTTGAATGTAAGATATCGGCTGCAGACTTTCGGTAAATGATGGACTATTTTTATGGTAATTGTTACCTCTAGCGTTGAAAAAGAGTTTCTCAAAAGAGCCACCTCATCTTCGAAAGTTTCCTTATAAAGCATTGCTTCAACTCTTGCGAAGGCAAATGGTACTCTAAGCACTTCTCTGACAAATTTCTCTGCTGCTCCCAGTTCGTTGATGTGTCCTTTATACTCACAAAGCTTAGCCTCTTCTTCCTTAGTTGGTGCCATCTTCGCCAATGCCTCAAGTTGTTGCAGTCCCAATCCATCCCCTGCTTCTTACAATTCCAAGATTGTTAGTACTTGCTGAAGGAAAATTGCTTTCTGTTAGATTTTGTCTGACCATGACATTATGGATGAGTCAAAAAGTTGATCTAGCTTGGTTCATTATTCATCATAAGTCGGTCTCGATTATTATTTTCCTGAAAATATTAAGATTAAGCCTTTCATGTATCTTGTGGTTGCCCTTTGGTTATATATGCATATTTGTACCTCTTATCAGTGCCTCGCAAACTTGATCGGCGCTTGCATTCAAGGCTTTAGAAAGTATAGTTATGTTCTGTAGCCTCTTGGGCTCAAGGACGTGCTTGCTTGGAGATGGACTTTTGCTCTTCATTTCATCGTTCTTCAAAGTACCTTGTAAGTTGTACCCAAAAAGTGATTCGATCATCTCCTCGTCTAACCTGTTTCATAAGTCTAAGATGGTAAATTTTCTAGTAGAAAGTCACAGAAGCATCATATATAAGAACACTACACTTACTCGAAGGAGCTTGATCTTATCTTGTCCCACACCATACTACGATCTGGCGCGGCTCTAACTTTATCCCAGTGAAGGGGCTTCAGTTTTGCAAGTGGAGCTCCATCCTTGCCCAAAGGCATATTGGGAGGAAATTGAGATGGTGGAGGCGGTGGTCCTTTGGCTTTTAGAAATGATGGAGGGCATGGTGGTGGAGGGACAGTTAATGAAGCTTGAGAATGATTGGCACATTTCTTAGGTGATGAAGATGAGTCATTTTTGGGCTTTTGACTTAATGCTGACGAGCAATTCAAACTAGAAGACAATAAGTTTGGGAATGCCAACGGCATGGAAGATTTAGATGTAAATTTTGTAGGCCAGGAAGATTTTCTCAAGTTGAATAAAGTCCTACTTGGCACAGGAGCAGGTGGAGGTGGAGGAGGAGGAGGAGCTGGTGCTGAAGTAAATGTACAAGCCAAAGCGTTGTCACAGTCATTATTTGAATATTGTGGGAGGTTCTGTTGCAAATTTGCAACGGAAATTGAGATATGATCAGGTGTCGCTTGTGGTGTGTATAAACTTGTGGATGAAGATGGTCTAGATGGTGATGTCTTGGGAAATTTTGAAAGTGAAAGTTCTGAAGTTTCAGTAAGATTACCAGCTGAAGCATTGGAAAGCAGGTTAGCAGGAGAATATGAATCAACGAAAGAATGAAAAGATTCATCATCAGATGAATGGCATTCCGTATTAATCGTTTTATCAGCAGACATGAAGTTAGCACCATCAGACTCATATTTTGTTGATTCTACTTCCTCATGAACGGGCATGATTTCCTTTGTAGAAGAAACACCACTGTCACAACATTCTGATCTTATTTTTGGTTCTTGGCTAGAATCCTCCCTCGTATGAAATTTCAGGTTTAGTGTATCATTATTTGATGAGTTCTTAGCATGGGCAGAAGGTTGTTTACCGCACGAACTTTGTTCCTCTAAATCTCTACCTAAAGAAGTAAGGTACAAGAGATCAAGAACTGGACTTAGACTCACCTTGCTTGCTGATTTCTTCCACCTCACACTCTTGGCCTTACCTCTGTTCTTAACTTTGTTCCTGAACACCGTCCTTTTAGCAGAGTTTACTGTATTCCTTCTGAATCTACCAGAAATCCAGATGAAACCAAGAGCAGAAACTATGAAAGCAGCTCCTACTGAGACAAGAACTGCTGTGACAACTCTTCTAGTTCTAACTTTATCACTTTGATCCTTGTGAACAGTATGCGGTGAGTGTAATGGATTCATATGATGTAATGGAGGCCGAGAATGTAAATTGATCGGCGGCCTTGGAGGGAAAGCTATCGCGTGGGTCGGATCTGGAGCCTCAGCATCAATGAGGGGTGATGGAGAAGGTGATGGTGAAACATAATTGCTTGGACTGTTTGTTTTCTGACTTCTCAGTCCAAGTAAAGTTCTAAACCTTTCGACGATAGAAGTTTCTTTTCGTTCATCATCATCATCTCCTGAAACTTTCTGTATGTGCTTCTCATTATCATACTCTGTCGCCACCATCAAATGCAACATTTGTTGAAGTCTGCAGTTCTCTGCACCAATCAAAGTGTGATTGTTTTGTAATGATAGAAGCATGAAAATGGTGATGATGAGAATCATGCGGAGAATCTGAGAAGAACAGCCCATGTTCTTCCACCAGAAATCATCAAAGTAGCAATCCAACTTTCTCCTTATAAATCTGATTCATTTTTGCAACATTATTTATTTTTACTGGAAATAATTTAATTTGGATGGTGTAGGTGCTGGTGCTGTGAAGTGAAGAACATGTGTTGCAGAGTCTTTAATGCTACTCCAAGGAACCCCTGAGCATGGCAGTTGTAGTTGTACTGGTCCTTCCTTTATTTGTATATACATTCATTCTTATCTCCTCACACCTCCATAAATCCTCTGCAAAACACTGTTTTTTTATATTACAGTAGGTCTTCAGGCACTGCCCTCAACTTTTAATTCGATTCTCGCTCTTATGTCTTTACTGTAAAGATCTTTCTTAACAAAAAAGCTGATTAGATGGCCGTACATGTATTGGTGCCTAACCTATCTCCGAGAGAGAGATGTAGTATCAGTTTTAGCGTGTAAAATTCAGTCATGGTATATGCACTTTGCATGAATCTTATAGACGCTAAAAGAAGCCAGAAGAACAAACAATTAAATGGTTTTCTCTGGGTCCCAATTTGGTTGGACTTGCCTAACCTTCAAGAGCTCCATTATTAAGAGAGAGAGAGAGAGAGAGGTTACATGGTCCATCACTGTTTCATGTGTTGAGTGTGTATCTTCCAATTCACAAACCAAGAAAACCAATATGTAAGGTAAAGAATCTTGTGCTTTGGATAACAGGATTCTTGGAGAAGGGATTTACAAATTTAGCAGTCTCTTTCAAACTTTTAATGCCATCACTAGCAAGTAAGATTATGTTGTTTTCATGTGATTTAATGTTACTTTTTTCCATTATGAAATAGCTTAGCATTTGTACTTTAAGTCGACTTAAATTTTTCGTCCACATCATAATTGCAGAAAGGAATAGAAAGATCATTGCATGCATGTCTTGAAGCATCGTCTAACTATGGATTCTCTCCAAAATAATCGACAAGCAAGTATATGCTCAAAAGTCAAATCCATTGAACGAGCTTTTGTTTACAAGTTAATGTTCCTTGAACATTTATAGATTTCCCATTTTGGAGTGATTCTCTCGAGGAATAACAACATAAAAACCCAAAAAAAAATGTAGGTGACATTTCTCTGTCAGATCTATTATGTTTATGTCAAATATGAAAAACGAATCCTATATCATACAAATTCCAGGATTCATGCAACCGATTATTAAAACGAAATTAAGGAATTCTCTTCAGGGTTTCGATGGGAATCATGAATTCTTAGAGGAATCATGTTCTAAATAGCTGTTATAATATGGACGAGACAAAATCAGCTGCATATTGGGATTTGCGTTTAGAATACTTCAATTTCTCTGTCGATAGGCTGAACGAAACCTTGCAGGGTTTCACCTGCACCTGATATCTGCCACCAACAAAATGCACTGCTTTTCTTTTTCCTTTTTTCTTATAGTTAAAGCTAATATATATTTCGCCTCTAAACCTCATTCAGAGCCTGTTATTATTTTCTACCTCACTTTCGACCAAACTGGACTTCTATAGTGGACTCAAATTAACAGGAAGATTAACGCAATACACGTCTAATTTACACTTTCAATATATTTCTTATGATTTATAGATGTGAATCTCCGGGATCCTTAGATATCATTTTCGGATTGAAAGGGGACTTGACAGTTGACAATAGAATCAGTTTTTGCTTGTGTTTAATTTGTATATGCGTATCCAAATATGGTGACGAATTCTGTATTTAATATTTTCATTGAGTGAGAACAAACTATTAGGAAATAATGCATACAGGTTGTAGAACTAACGTTCCAATCCAACTAAGATATTCGTATTGCGTTTAGTTACATTTGAAAATTTATCGCTCCTCTCTTTCTGTAGAATTAGGCCCTGAAATTTACATAAAGCATACTTAGCAAATTTTGTATAATTAATAATACTATATTGAATCTTTTAAAAGATGACGCACCATATTACAACAAAACAGGATAATTTGCGACGTTTTAAAAAACGTCACAGAAAATACAGACATTTCGCGACGTTTTGGAAAACATCACTAAAAGATTGGTCTTTCTGTGACGTTTCTAAAAGCGTCACAGAAAGTCACATTCCGCGACGATTCCAAAAAAGTCGAAGATTGTAACTTTCCGTGAAGTTTCGTAAAATGTTACATTTCGCGACGTTTCTTAACATTCTGTGACATTTTTAGAACGTTGTGGAATGTTGCTTTCTATTACGTTTTATACAAAAACGCCGTAGATAGTATTATTTTTTAAATATTTTTTTACATTTTTTGAAAATCATTTTTATTTAATAATTTTTTAATTTTAATAATTAGTTTTTAAAGTACAAATTTTTTAAATCTTATTTGTTTAATAAATAGTCAATATTATTTATGAATTTTATTTTTTTAATAATTCTTCAATTTTTTTTAGTATATCATTAATTTTAATAATTATTCATATATCACAAGAATTTCATACCAGCAAAAAATTATCATTTAATTACAATTCGCAAACATGTTATAATACTGTAACATCCCCTCACCAATAGGAAGGATATATTGGTAAATTGCCATGAATAGGAGTGTATAAATAAATAGTGACATATGCATGCATTCATATATGCACATGCATAGTAAATAAGTGAATTTTGCACATGGAATGTTTGTACA
>JAOTJB010000007.1:7147060-7159130 GCA_027123815.1 Erythroxylum minutifolium | reverse complement strand
CTTAAAATATATATATATATATATATATATATATATATAAAACCCAGCTCAATCAATATAACATATCATACATATTTATGCATCATATATCACATCATTCATTATGTTTCAATGAACACCTTAACAATACAATTAGTTTACTTAATCATTTCAAAGGAACCTTCTGAATGCAAAAACTTCATATACTTATCTCATAACATTTTAGTTATTTTTCACAATTTTTCATATCACTATCAAGTTTATAGGCATTTCACAATGTTATCTCAACATAACTTAACATTCATTTGCAAACAATTTCATAAACACATGTAAAGATACAAATGCAAAGCAAATGAGACTCACTCCAATTTTTACTTTGTTATGATCGAGTGCCTAATTGTCAGTTATCAATCTCATATCCGTTATGGATACCAAGTTCATTAAATGTTGCGCCTGAGGCTCTATATGCACATATATGAGCTTAAAGCTCTTTTCACATTAGCTGCTCTAATCATAACTCCTTTTGTGAACATGCATATTCATGTAATGAAGTGCATCATTTAACATAATATATCATTAATCACTTTCAGTCAAGAGACACATTCAATTATCACAATTCATCTTATCTATGTCTAGCATTTAACAGATAGTTGAGAATTCATTTTCCTTATTCACATTCAAATCACAAACACTCCCAATATAGTCTCGAATATCAAACTCCTTAGACAATCAATTGTCCGGAATCATCAATGTCACAATTATATCAATGTCGATTTAATATAAAGAAAATATAGTTTAACCAAAACAATATGAACAGAACATCTTTCTAATTGAGGTCACACATTTAGGTTACTCACAATATACTCTAGTAAGCTATTGCCTCAATGGATCGGCAATGTCTGGATGATGTCGGTCAATTTGTACCTCTAAATCAAGCAATACACACATATACACATCACTATTTGATCAATCAAATAAATTCTCAAATTCACACATGTATATCAGTCATGTTTATTGCATGCTCAATTGATCATTCCAGATATGTAACTTTATTCACAAATCTTAATCATTTACACATCATGACTTGTACATCATTTAGTTTGCAATTAGGTTTATGCCTTAAGCAAATCTAATCACTTTCCATTCATCATTCATAAATTCATTAATCTTTTCCTAGTATTATACATTCACCAAAATTTTTCCAACAACATATACTCATCCATTCACCCAATTCTCATTCATAAATACCCTATGTTCTTCAATACTCATTCATCCATACCTTATACAGATTATTCATGTCATAAAGATCATATTTGCATTAAAAGAACTCATTTATTCCTTTAACAGATTAGAATTTCCATATTTGAACTCAACCCATCAAAACAGTCCCTTCTTTAAGTTTTGACTTCAAATAACTACATAAACTTATCAAGATATCTTCTGGCTAAACTATTTCACAAAAGCATTAATAAGACATTAATAATCATTTTTATGTTTCATACTTTGAATAATTAGGGCTCTAAAGTCCCCGAAAAAAGGAAATAATGTAAGGTTCCTGTATAGGGGTCTATCACAGTCAGTATTAGGAAAATAAGCATAACTCAAGCTCTAGTCACTATTTTAACAAGCCACTTTCACATAGATCAAGCTAAGACCTATATATACAACTTTTATTCTTTGAGTTTCTTCAAAATCATTCCCTAAAGATATGTAAAATAGGTCGACAGAGGAAGATGAAATTGAAACCAAAATTTCGACCTATAACTCTAATTTTCCAGATTTTTTTCTCAAGACAGATTTTCAGGTCAGTTTTGCATGGCCCTTTTCATATAGAAAATGAGGTTTTTAAATAATAAATTCTTATAAAAAATGTTCCTATATGTCTTAAGTTTCTAACTACATCAAGTTCATGCAGTTTGGTTCAGTATTATGCTAGTTATACTCCACATAATGCAGACTGCTCTCACACTGCAACAGCACCTAGTGCTCAACTTCAAGCCAAATTTAGAAACCTTTAGAGATAGAATTCAAATTCAATTTCTTCATAAAAATTGTATCCATATGGCTCTAGTTTAATATAAATTAACAATCATCCCATTTTGATATCTAAAGATCAAGATATGTCCAAAATAAAGATTACTGTTTGGTGGAAACACTCCATCTAACATATTCCAGCACACTTCATCATCAATCTTACATGCAATACATTCCAATTCAAGCATCATTCTCTTAACATTTAACATGCCATAAAACTCAGATTGTTACTTACCTATTATACTTCCAATTCAACCCAAAACTTCATATTAAACCAAGTCTCCAAGCAAGCAAAATCAACACAAAACTATGGTGAAAGCAAGGTGATTTTCGAACAGCAATAATATGATCACTTTCGGCTGGTTTCTTGAAATTTTGATGAAGGATTTAGGTGTGGTTTTCATGCAAAACTTTAGCTAGTAAGAGCAAAATACAGAGAAAATTTAGAGCAATTTCGGTGGAGAAAGGTGAGAGAAACAACAGAAACATCGCTGTTGGAATTTGCTCCTTCATCATGCTAGGTGTCAACTCCTAATCTCACCATATGTCTTAAGGCATGCTAACCATTTGTTCAACAATTAAGCTGCCACTAATTCACTCATAATGATGCCATTTGCCACCCTTTAATTAGTCCCCATGTCACTCCAAGATTGGTCCACATGTCACATAATAATTGGACCAATTGTCAGTTATTTACTAGTCCATTTGTCACACATTTAACTATGCCAAATGTCACTCAATTTGAGGCTTAATCATCCTAATTTTTCATGATTCAATTAGTCTTTCCACTTGGCATTTTTCTAAGACTAAATGTACATATTAATTTATCAATCTTTGAATTGTGAAAATTAATTCCAAGTTGCTAATTATAATCCATCAATTCTTGTCTTTGGTAAACCAAAGTACAAGATATTGGAAAAGCATATTCATATCTCATATCTCATTCAATTTCGTACCCCGGAATATGTCAATCGAGTCCAATTTGTCTAATTCACATTTCATGTGTGTATGCTCATATTATGTCTTTGAATACAATTATGAACTCATGTCATAAACATACAGATTACATGCTATATGCTAACACTTATAGGACTCATTAGTCTAATTCTTTAAATTGCTTTATCACTTGAGAGACAAGATGCTACACTTGTAATCAAATAAAATTGGTCCCAATTCCAAAAGCCATTATACACTTAAGACAAAAGCTTCCCCATATATGGATAAGAGGAGCAGTCCACCGAGAATTTGGTTTGGTCCAGATAGAGAGGTGTTTATTCGCACGTTTCTACACATTCGAGTGAATCCCCATTACCAACTATGACACGTAAGTGAGGAGAGGGTTGAACAAGTAAGTTAAGGTGAGCAGCAAGTCTGGTTTCGATGAAATTGTGAGTAGAACTGCCATTAATGAGAACCACAACCTTGTGGCCATTAATGGATCCTACCAATTTTAGAGTTGAGCATATAAACTGGCTAGTTAGTGCATGGAAAGAGATCTATGCTACCTCGACATCTCCTTCACTTTTCATGGTTTCCTCGTTCGCCTCCTTGTCCGTTTCAGAAGTGGTTGAATACTCAGTGGTAGTTTCCTCTTTCGACGAAGCCATGAGACAGAGGAATTGGGGAGGCTTACGATAGTGACTAGAGACAACTTTCTCGACACAGTTGAAGGAAAGTCCCTTTTCTCACTGTGCCGCCATTTCTGACAGGATTAACCTTTTGATGGGAGAGGTATTTTGGGTTTTAGTGGGGTGGTTGCTGGTGTTTGCATAGTGTTGGTAGAAGTTGTGAAGATGGATTTGTGGAAAGTGGATTAAGTGGTATTGCGGCTGGCATTGTATTTAACATTTACGAGTCGAACCATTCCTACTGCAATATGTAGGTTTTGCGATTTGAATAGAGCTAGTTCTCTTTAAATATCATCTTTAAGCCCCAAAATGAAGCAGTTTAATATATTTGTTTGATTTAATACCATGGTTTGCACTGTAATTACCTTAAACTCGCTTAGATAGGCAAAAAAAGTAGTGTGTTGAGACAGTTTGTAAAGTTGTACCTTATGGTTATGAATGTAGGGGGCCTAAAGTGCACTTTGAGATGTTGGACAAAGGCTTCCCAAAGAGTTAGTTGAGAGGTCATATATAACTAGTGAAACCATTGGAGTGCAAGTCCCATCATATAAAAAATTGTTATTATCAATTTTTAATCTTTTGGACTACTGTGGTAAGAAAAAAATGCTCTATTTAGAAATGCCATCCATGAATACTTTCACCTGAAAACAAGGGTATTTCAGGTTTTGGAAATCTAGGTTTGAGCTGGTTTAAAACATTTTTAGTTGGGGTGAAGTGTATGGTAGTTTGATTTGGTCCTACTGAGGATGAAGGTTGGCTTGGAGAAAAGTTGGTAGTGTAGGCTTCTAATGTAATAGATGAAGATGTGTTATATATAGGTAAGGTCACCGTATTAGGTAGAGGTAACAGGGGTGGTTGGGGTATCAGGGGTGTTTTGGCTATTTTTTGCATTATGTCAGCCATAACAGTTTTTTTGGCAGTGAGAGATTTATAAATCATCTCGAATGTTTCTGAGTGTTTTTGGATCTTGATCGAGATGGACTCAAGCTTAGTGTCATGTTGATCAAGTTGGTTAGTGATTTGAGAAGGTTGTGCATCAAGGGCCTTTGACCAAGTAACCATTCCTTCAATCATCATGTTCGACTCTTAACGGAAGCACCAAAATGTTACATAAAAGAGGGAGAGAGAGAGAATGATGGAAAAGAGGAGAAAACTTTTGGAATAAATTGTCTTTTTCCCTTTCAGATTTTCACTGTCCTATTTATATTGAGAATTCATACATCTACAACAACCATATGTGCTACTAATCTTTGTATAGTACTTTGAATATTCTTTTTTCTAAAATCATTCTATTGTAACGGTATTATTGTTAGTTTATGCCCTTGCAGCCAATCAATTGGATGCAAATTAATGTATGACATTATTTTAATTAATGAAAAGGCTTTATTTATCTTCATGTATTAATTTAATTAATATTTTATGTTTTAATACTAAAAGTAAACCCTTGGAATAATTACTGAGTAATTGAAATTATGATGAGATCATAATTATGAGATTCAATTTGCACTTATGTATTATACCTAAATGTTCCTAGTTGTAATTTAATCAAGATGAGATATTGTTGAAACAGTAAAACTAGCACACATTATGTTTCTTTCTTATAAAGAAAGTAATTATTCTCATAAATTAAAGTATGAAGATACTCAAACCAATGTGTGGGTCATTATTAGAGAATAAGTCACTAAATTAACCCAATTATGAGAATTCCTAATAGAATATTACTTATTTGTCTATAGGTTATCTCATAATGATGGTTGTATAATTGATCCTCAGACTAGAGATTACCAAAGTATCTCATGTTAGATATAATGCGTTTTGATGCTATTTATGAATCGTCCTAGGATAATCAAGTCAGAAGTAATTGGATACAGTATGAACCATATGGAAGTAGTTGAGTAAGTTAATATAGGATTTGTCACTCTAAAGTAATTAAAGAGAATATTCTACTATTCTTGATTAGTAATGATTTATAGAATTCTCTGACTAGAGCGAATCGACATTTGGAAAGGTATTTTTCAAATTTCAATTATGAATTAGTAAGAACGAACATAATTGGATGATAAGAGTGGACATTGTATCCATACTCTGTCCAATTAGAACATTGAATGACGAAAGGATTATATTTTACATCATAGTCATGCCTGGACAAATTAAGTCAATCACTTTGACATTCCTTATATTTAGGTAATCATGACATATTGCTAGATGTCAATCATGATTTATAATTATGAATTGTTTAATTGTAGAATTAAAGATAAATTAGAATAAGTTTTTATTTATCTAATTCTAATTGAGAATTAGATTTATAATTTATAATCATTGTCAATTTATTAGGAACCTAATGGGTCACACATCATAGAGCAATTTATGAAATAAAAATCAATTTAATTAAATTGGACTTAATTATAAAGTTTGAGAAACTTTGGGGATCAGATATAAGATATTTGATTTTATTAAAATTAAACTAATTAGAATTAGAATTTGATTTTGGTTATAATTAAAGAAATTTAATTTTAATTAAAGACCCTTATGATTTTTCTATCTAAAATGGGAAGATCATTTTAGAAGATAGCACTTTGTCTTCTTCCTCTCAAATCAAGTTTTGAGAATTGCTTTATTGATACCATCAGAGGATGGACAATTGAACAGCTCGTGATTGATCAATCCTAAAAGTTTCAAAGATTTTTTTAACAGGAAGACAAATAAGGCACAATTTCTAATTTTTGTTTGTGTTTTATTTAAGTTTATTTAATTATTGGGATCCACTTGGAATCTATAAAATTGTTTGTTTGCCACTACACCTATGATTTGATCATGGTTCAATTCCAACGTAGTATTAGAGCCTCCTTTAATTGTTTATCTTGAATTAGAAGCTTGATTGTTATTAATGTCAATAAAAATTTAAGATTTTGAATCTGTTTATACTACTGTCTTGCGACTGTTCTTCTCTGTTTTGATTTTAAATAATTGACAAGAATAGGGTTTATGTGTTCCGGGGCATATTGTTTTTGTATTCTGGAATCTTGCTTACACATGCTTTGAAAAGCTTATGTGTTTTTTGCCTATATTTTGTTTCTGGAAATTGTTTACACGACTGTTTTTATTTTGCTTCTAGAATATTGAAGAACGCTCACATATGATGTGTTCTGTATATGCGTATATTATGGTTTCTAAAACTTATTTATGCATTTACGCACCGCCTAGTTTTATGCACGATTGCATCTACAATTTTCCTTTCTACATTTTATGTTTCTGGACTACCCACATAAGGATTCTAAAACAAATTGATTCGCGTCTACCTTGTTTTGTTTCTGTCTATGTGTGTTCCCTATTTCTGCTACTATATTTTTCTTGTCTCTATTTACTGTTTTTAAAGATTACATAAATAAGTGGTTTTAAAAACCACTTGAGAAATGTCTCACTAGCGGCGTTTTGTTGTTGGTAATTGTGGATCGGCCACATCACTGATTGGCGTCACCACTATGAAAACGATGGGTGAAAAATCACCTATGGATGCAGGCAGCGAAGAGGATGACGGTGAGCAACTCGGTGACAACGATTCATCGATGTGGACGGTTGTGAGAGCCAACAGTTGTAGTCCAAGCAAGGTGTTTTGCGTGAGTGACATGGAGCACTATATGAAGGTCGAAAGTGTTGGAACGACATGATGAGTTACGAATGTTACCTGACAGTTGGGTATACGTGGAAATGCAAGGGATTGTGGGTGTCGGTTCTCTGAAACGTTGGGATGGTTTTTGGATCGCACGCCCATCGTCTATGAACATTGTTACCTCCAAACGTGACTGGCATGCGCAGTGCACATGCCAGTCAGCCTTGTATATGTTTTTAAATTTTTTAAAAACCTTAGATTTTCAATTTAATTAATTTAATATAGATTAAATTAATTTATACTCCTAATAAAATTGAAAAGTGTTTTACTTAATTTTCAAAATAGTTTTCAAAGGGAATTTTTGTTAGGAAAAGTTTTGGAATTTAATGTAATTTTTCAAGATTTGAATTATTACATTTAATTTTCTTATCAAATCAATAACTAGAGTCAAGCAAAAGTTTTAAATAATTTCTTTCATAATTAAATTATGTTTGAAATTATAAATATAATGAGATTATATTATTTTGATGAGATCGGAAATTTTTTTAAATTTTAAATCCCTCAATAAAATATTAAGTACACTTTAAAAACTTGATAGTAGCCTTCCATTGTTTGAGAATAAAACCATAATTCTATTTATTGCTTGGCTTGTTGAGTAAACTCAAGGTCACTTTAATCCAAATATGTTTTATCTTAAATTAATGGCCCTACTTAACTAAATTTATATGATTTGGATGAGTAAACTCATGATCATATAGATTTAAAAGCAGGGCTAGGAATAACATATATGATATATTTTGGCAAAAGTTGTCACCTAACGGTTCTAGGAGTCACATGAGATGTGATTGAAAAGTAGTTTTATACCTTATTTAATTTTAATTGGCTTATTGAGCAAATTCGAGATCAATTAATTTTAAAAAGGATCCTAGCCCACTGGGAAATTATTTCATAATTTTTCGATATAATAGTGAGGGATATTATTTTGAATAAAATAGAGGGAGTAATAAAATAATGTTAAAGTCCTTATTTTATTTGATTTTGTATATAAACTAATATATGTTCCTTTTATGTTTTTCGATTTATTGAATTTGAAGATGAGTACTAACTTGACATTGAGAAGCATCATGGATGCTAATAAGCTGACTGGACCCAACTTTTTGGACTAGTTACAAAACTTAAGAATAGTTCTAAGGCAAGAAAAGAAGTTATATGTTTTTCATACTCCTACTCCATCAGTACCTTGTTCAGATGCAACTGATGAAGATTGGGAGCAATATTATCATTATTTTGATGATGTTGAATAAGTTACATGTGTGATGTTAGCTTTCATGTCTCCTGAACTTCAAAAGCAGTATGAGAACATGGATGCATCTACCATAATATTGCATCTTAAGGAGTTATTTGGCGCACAAAGTAGGGTGGAGAGATATAAAATCTCCAAGGCACTGTTTCAATGCAAGATGACAGAAGGATCTTCAGTCAACCTTATGTGCTGAAGATGATTGGGTATATTGAAAATTTTGCCTAATTAGGTTTTGTTATGGACCACAAGTTAAACGTTGATCTGGTGATGTAGTCTCTAAGTTCGAGTTTTTCATAATTCGTTATAAACTTCAACATGAACCAAAAGGACATGACATTGCCTGAACTATTGAACATGCTCAAGACTACGAAAGGGTGCCTTAAGAAGGAACCCAATTTTGTACTTATTCTCGATTCTTCTAAAAGCAAGAAAAAGGGCTTTAAGAAGAATAATAACAAGAAACAGAAGGCTTATACTAACGTAGTAAAGGCCAAAGGATGTGTCAAGAAGAAGAGCAATGACAAAGGCACATGTTTTCATTATGGAGTCAACGGACATTGGAAGAGGAACTGCCCATCTTATCTTTCAAGCCTAAAAAATAAGAAGCTTAAAGAAGCTGTCTCTTTAGGTATATTTATGATTGAGATCAATCTTTTTACTTCTGTTCCATATTCTTAGGTATTAGATACTAGTTATAGTTCTTATATATGTAATAACGTGCAAATGTTAACAAGGAGTAGATCATTAAAGAAAGGCTAAGTAGACCTGCGAGTTGGCAATGGAGCAAGAGTTGCAACATTAGCTCTAGGAACTTGTAGTTTAACTTTGCCTTCTGGCCTTATATTAGAACTTGATAATTGTTATTATGTTCCTGTTATTACAAGAAACATCATTTCTATTTCATATTTGTATTTGAATGGATTTGTCTTTGTAATTAAGGATAACAGTTGTTCTTTTTATAAAGATGATGTTTATTATAGATCTGAATTACTTTCAAATGGTTTGTGTGAGTTAGATCTTGAAAGTCCAATTCTTAACATAAATAGTAAGAAAAGAAAATTAAGTATCCAAACTTCATCTTATTTATGGCATTGTAGGTTAGGTCATATCAATGAAACTAGAATCACAAAATTACATAAAGAAAGATATTTGAATCCTTTTGATTATGAATCATATGAAACTTATAAATCTTGTTTAGTGGGAAGGATGACCAAACTACCCTTTAAGGGAATGGGATAACGTGCTACTGAGTTACTAGAATTAATACATTCAGATGTATGTGGACCTATGTTCACAAATGCTAGAGGTGGATTCTCGTATTTCATTACGTTCATAGATGACCATTCTAGATATAGTTATGTGTACTTAATGAAACAAAAGTCTGAATCATTTGAGAAGTTCAAAGAATTTAAACTAAAGGTAGAGAAATAAACTAGCAAAAGTATTAAGACACTTAGATCAAATCGATGTGATGAATACTTAGACCATGAGTTTCTTGGTTGTTTAATCGATAATGGGAATCTCTCACAATGGTCTCCTCTTGCAACTCTATAATATAATGGAGTTTTTGAGAGGAGAAATCATACACTATTAGATATGTACATTCTAAGATGGGTCATGCAGTCCCTCCTATATCCTTTTGGGGATATGCAATTGAAACCGCAATATATCTTCTAAATAGAGTTCCATCTAAATCGGTTGATAAGACACCATATGAAATATGGACAAGTAGAAGACCTAGATTATCACACTTAAAGATTTGGGGAAGTGAAGCGTGCTATATCTAATAGGCTTCAAATTAAATTAGATAAATGTAAACTTATAGGGTATCTGAAAAAGAGTTTTAGTTATCATTTTTATCATCTTATTGAGAAAAAGGTGTTTATATCAAGACATGCTACATTCTTGGAAAGAGAATTTATTCTCAAAGAAAGTAATTGGAGTGAGGTTGAACTTAAAGAAGCTTAAGATCCATAAATTCACATCAAAATGGAACAAGAACCTCAAGTTGATACATATGGTGTACAACTGAGACTTCAAAAGACACATAGTCCATGACAAACTAGTAGGGTACTTTGTCCTCCCATTAGATTAAATCTACATATTGAGCAGGGAAAGGATAATGTATCACTCATACATGATGAGCCTACTACTTTTAAAGAAGAACTGTCTAATATTGATTCTTTAAAATGGCAAGAAGCTATGAGATCTGAAATGGAATCCACGTACACTAACCAAGTATGGACTTTGGTTGATGCACCTACTGGTATTTTACCTATTGGATACAAGTGCGTTTTTAAGAGAAAAACTAACATGGATGGTAATGTACATACGTACAATGCAAGATTAGTGGCAAAAGGTTACAAACAAAAACAAGGAGTTGATTTTAATGAAACCTTTCTGCCAATAGCTATGTTAAAATCCATTAGGATCTTGTTAGCCATAGCAGCATATCATAATTATGAAATCTAGCAGATGGATGTCAAAATTGCTTTTCTCAATGGGAATTTATTTGAGTATGTGTATATGATACAACCTAAAGGTTTAGAATCTAAGAGATTTTCTAATCAAGTATACAAGTTACAAAGGTCCATTTATAGACTTAAGCAAGCGTTACAGAGTTGGAACATCCATTTTGATGAGATAATCAAAGAATTTGATTATATCAAAAAAGTGGATGAACTGTGTGTCTATAAAAAGGTTTGTGGGAGTGTAGTCATTTTCTTAGTACTATATGTAGATGACATATTGCTAATTGGAAACGACATACTTATGCTACATTCTATAAAGATCTGATTATCCAAAAACTTCTTTACGAAGGATATGGAAGAAGCAACTTATATTCTGGGAATAAAGATCTATAGAGATAGATCAAAAAGGTTACTTGGATTATCCCAATCCACTTATGTAGATAAAGTGTTAAAGAGGTTTAACATGGAGGATTCCAAGAGGGGATTCTTACCCATATCACATAGGCTTTCTCTCTCACAGAGTATGTGTCCAAAGCCACAAGAAGAGAGAGATAAAATGGATTTTATTCTATATGCTTTGGAAATTGGATCAATCATACATACGATGCTATATACTAGATCAGATGTTTCTTATGTTTTGAGTATAACGAGCAAGTTTCAGTCTAATCTTGGTGAGGGTCACTGGACGGCTGTGAAAAATATCTTAAAGTATTTAAGAGGAACTAAAGATGTTTTCTTGGTCTATAGAGGAGATGAACTGAGGGTTCAAGGACATTCAGATGCTAGTTTCCAATTAGATCACGACGATAATAGATTACAGTCAGGGTACATCTTCATTCTAAATGGTGGTGCAATAAGTTAGAAGAGTTCCAAACAGCCAACCATTGCAGATTCAACGACTGAAATAAAGTACATTTCAGTGTCAGAGGCGACAAAGGAAGCAGTTTGGATCAAGAAGTTCATCACTAAACTTGGAGTGGTTCCTAGCATGGTTGAGCCCATAGTATTGTACTGTGACAACAACGGTGCTATTGCGCAAGCAAAG
>JAOTJB010000007.1:7093367-7113872 GCA_027123815.1 Erythroxylum minutifolium | reverse complement strand
TTAAAATTTTACTATAAGTGTACGACATAGTTGTAGCTTACACAGGTAGCTACAGGCTAATACCATAAAGATAGTAAGTATAAGTAATTACCCTTTTTCTATCATCTAGCCTATGAATCAAAATTTTGTTTTTAATAAAAATTAAACTAAATAAACAAATAAACTAAGTTTCAACAATAATAAACACAAGGTAAAGGAAATCACTTAGAAAAAACAAATATGAAATAATAGTGTCTAGGTGATGAATACCCCTAAGAATCATTAATTACTAACCTTTTATCATGCAATTATACTATTGATTATTGGATTGTGGAAATTTCTATCTTATGTTAATATCTTTCTCAAGAATATTAACAATTAATCCATTAGTTGATTAATAGAAATCTTTTAAGTTAAAAATCCTATAATTGCATTATTGATTTATGAATTCCACTATTAGGTTTGACCTTAATCTAGAGGATTTATGTCAGCCTATTTCTAGGTTAGTATGCAACTCCTTCCAATTATCATAGATCTATTCATGCAAGAGGATTTCTTAAGTCAATTATATGAAATCAAATTATGCACTAATATTTCTAATATATTAAAACAAGAATAAACACATATGATTAAATTGTAATAAATCAATCAATAAAATTGCTTTGAATAAAAGATTAAAACATATTTTTGTCACATACTAGGATTCATCATACCTACACACTAAACATGTTTAATTACACTAATTATAGAAAACAAAATCAAAGATAAACATGAAAAAAACTAATCAAAATAAAGAAATCATAATTCTAAATCTCCCTTTCTCTTTTATTGAATCTTTTTGCAAGTTTGGATTTTATGTAGTTGCCTATTGGATCTCTTTATGTTATCTTCATGTTTTCCTCATCTCTTAATCAAAATTCTCACCTATGAAATTTTGGAATATATATGATCAACTTATACAGATGTATGTATAATCGTGTATCTTTACAAAGACCTAAATTCTCAATTTTAAACAAGCACAAAAACTTACAGGGCATCACATCTGACCGTGTATATCAAGATTCATGGGCATGTAATTACATACAACTAGAAACCAAATTCTTAAATATTCATATGCTCACATGTAAACTAGGGTAGAGTTTGAAAGAAAGTAGAAATGAGATTAAACAATTGCTCAAATTCTCACATCATGATATACCAAAGTGAATAAACTCTTTCCTCAAGTTAAGTTCAACTGAGAGGACATGAAATCTTAACTCTCTTATAAATGTTTTCATATGTGTTACATAAGTCTATGTAGATGCATATAAAGATCTCAAAGGTTTACTAAATGATGTAGCCTTAGCCATACCCTCAAAGTTAGTCTCTATATTGTTTATTTAAGTTATCTTATAACATCAACATATAGAGGGTCCTCATATTAAACCTCAAGTTATTGCTACTATCTTTAGTAAGGCCTAATTGTCACCAAATTGGCCAGTAAAAGTCTCGTATCTTGAAATAAGATTAACTAAAGAAAGTTCTAAAAAAAATTCATTCTTTGAAGGAGAAATAAATAAATGTTGAAAATTAAGACTAAGGATGGTGGTTAAGAGCATCTTTTCATTTTATGTCTTGGCCTTTGTGACCGTGCTACAAAAAATGCGATGACTAAAAATGATTCTTTGACCTTTAATGATGGGTAATGAACAAGGAATCATTATACCCATAATTTATCCTCTAACTATGAGAGGAAAGAAATTTATATTTAAGGAATAGATGATGGGACTTAGAGAAAAACAAAAAGCTCTAGTGTTTTTAAGCTTCCTATGGATCAGATTATAAGGAGGATGCTAAACAATGATCTTAATTAGATTAAAGATAGAATTATATTTAGGCTCATCTAGAAAGTTCTTAGTGAAACAATTATAATGAGAAAATTTCTTAATAGCAGGGATGCCATATATACCATTGAGAATCTATAGCATGAGTAAAATCTTAATATCTTAGAGTTAAGAAATGAGATCCTTACTAGAACCTATCATCTCATATATAAAATTATAATAAAGGAGTGTCATTATGCGAACTAACTCTATGTATTTTAGACAAAAGTGCAACTTATAACATCCCAAGTCTTGATTGACTCATCAGCAACCCCAAGTTAGGCTTAAGAGAATCATATAGCTAAAAATAACTAGCTAGGAAGTTGATTAATAGTCTTTTTTATAGGCTTATAAAGTCTTTTACCTCTCCTTGCCTTTTTGATACCCACTTCCTATCTAGTGGATCTTATAGTCTCCCCTCTTTGAACCTTTGATATCCTTATCAAGGCATAATTCACAATTTAGAATCTCCCATCCTCTTCTACATTAGAACTGTAATAAAAACCTGATAAGAGCTGCCCATTGCTTATGGTCCTAATATTGGTCACACTCCCCTTTTTTTTGGTTCCAACTTAACATCATACCAGTAAAGGTTTTACACTGATACTATTTATATCAAGTCCAAAATGACCAAAAAATAACTATAAATCAAACTTAATAGAACAACATATCTAAAAGTAGATAGTTAGGAAGTTGAATAGTAGTTAGTTTCACAGTCTTATAAAGGCTTTCACCTCTCTTCTTTTCAATATAGGATTGTGATTCATAACTTATATGTTGGATCTCACATAACCTTAGGTTAAGAAATGGAAAACAATTATATAATCCTCTTTAGCAATCAAAATCATGAGGGTGAATTAACTTATTAAAATGAAGGGACCTATAAAGGTAATCATAGAACTTAGGAGATTCAATATCAAAATAATCACTCTCTCCAGTGTGAGGACATGGAAGAACTAGAGGAATAGGTGAAATGACCCATCCTGGAGCTCCCCTTCTAGAACCCGAGTGGAGGCCTCCCGACTACCCCACGGTAGCCCTCCAATCAATATTTGACTTGACTGAAGGGTTCCTGCAAAGTCAAGTCGTTCAACTATTTAAAACCTTTTATATTTTAATAATTAAAGTGCAAAAAATAGTGGGAAATTTTTCTATCATTTTATTGAAAATTTCGACAGTATAACAACTGTATTTGGACATTCCCAAAAACTTTAAAATCCCTATAAAATTTGAAAAAATTTCTATATTCACACCAATTTCTTAACTACAAATTTTAGACTTTTAGTCTACTCACAAGCAACCCAAACAAATAATTCTCAACATCACTACAATAAACTTTTAAAAGATAAAGCATATTCATGCATTTCATTTAAAATCTTTTATAAACATCCATTCTTTACACAAATGTATATAGCAAAATGACATAAGCACAGCATTACCTGACAATACAACTAATTTTGAGGTAGAGTCCCAATTACTGCAACACCTGTATGCATACCTGGGTTGGTTTATTTAAAAACATAAAAATAAGGGTGAGCTAAACAAGCTCAGTAAGTGTAATCAATTTACAATAAAATTGAACTTTTTATAACAATATAACAGCAATATTCCATACAATCATAAAGCTCATAGTAAAATGTTTTTTATAACAATTTATTCATGCATCATCCAATATGGTAATATCATAATATTTTATAAAACACAATTTCAATTTTTTTGAAAATATTTCGAAATGCTTTTCGGAATTAATCTAATCATATAAAAGTTTCCATTTCTCATTTTCTTTAATCAATAAACAATGCTGGCAATAAGTTTTCAGAAAACTTTAATGCTAAAAAATAAGCCAACCCCTAGCATTAGTACTATACGATTACCTCTCAAATCACTTTTGACATAAATAGTGACGATATTACTATTTTCATGACTTTCCTTACTCAACATAGCACACCACAAGTTTTTTTACCATACGTTACACTAGGCGTAAAGTCACGGAGCTGGTTCTGCATTGCTTACCCACGTTAACCACTATTTACAAAGCTGGTTCTACATCGCTTACCCATAATGGATTGACCACTATAGACCGGTAGTTATAGAATTTATTCTCCATTGCTTACCCGTAACAAGTCACGGGGCTAGTTCTATGTCTCTTACCTATGATTGGTTAACTACTATTTACAGAGTTGGTTTCACATCACTTACTTGTACTAGGTTAACCGTTATAAATATACCGTTATAATAAGATGTATAAATCCTAGTAGTATACCATAGGCAAAAATAACTCTTACATTTATGACTCAACTTATTTTCTAAATTAAGTATGAGTGGATTCATAATTGAATTATTTCATTGAAACTCTCAATCATATAAAATTTATCTTTCAATTTAAAACTCATATATTACCAAAGCATATAATTATGGTAACAATATTCACTTGTAAAATATCATTTGTAGAAAACTCAGTATAAATATTGATTTCATGAGCAAATGAAAACCATTTGCATAAGCTCGATTTAATGAACACTCACATGTCATCAATTCTTTTTCAAAGAATTAAGTCATATAAAACAGTTTAAATACACTCACAACTTGCTAGTTTCCTTTTCACCACTTAAAAACCCTTCAATTGGCTTCGTTTTTCAATCCGAAAACCTAATACCAATATATTCAGCTCCTCAATACATATTTTAATTAAATATAACATAAACCATGTCAACCTCATTACTTTCCACATACACTCCACTTCCTTAATCACATTCACATGGTTATGACTTCATAACCATATTTTTATACTATAATGCCCTTAGGGCTAAACTTAACATATTATACATTAACATCTTTCAATTTAATTTCATTTGATTTCTAACACTTAAAAGCAATCCAAATTGACTCCCATGACATTTTAATACACACATTTAAGCAATACAATTTCATTAACAAATTTTTTACAAAATCAAGCTCTCTAGGCCGAATTTGAACCAAAACCAATATCTCTGTTTTCTTGTATTATATTACTATATGGTCAGACTATTATTCTTTTTTTCGTTTCATTTTTCATTTCTTTACTTCATCAGCATCAAAATAATGATATGAACGTCATAAAACATCAAAATAGAATTTTGGACCATAACACATTAAAAACCCTAGCCTTGACCGAAAACTCATCTAATCATTTTCGTGGTTTTTCTTTCATTCTTTCACCATTAAACTAACTTCCAAATGTCATTAATTAATCTTAAATCATTAAATAACAACATAAGACACTTTAGGCAATATATCTTACCTTTTACTAAGTTTGACCAAGGTTCCATAGACTTTATTCACGTGGTTCTCTTCTCCCAATTACTTCCAATGCAATAAAACCTTGATGATACATCAAAAGGGTGTAATTTACACCATCAAAACCAAATCTAACGTATAACCCAACAAATCAATTTTTTTTCAACAAGACAAGTAAGCTTACCTACCTATTTTCTTCTTCCTCTTCACTTGGATAGCTATGAAATCTTGTTAGATGCTTGATTGGAGGTAGAAGAGCACGAAACATGGTTTGGATCACTCTTTCATGGCCATAACCGAACCTCTCTCTTCTTATTTCTCTTTTCTTTTCTTTTTTCTCTCTTTCTCTACGTTTCACTCATCAATTCCAGCCACCAATGTTTAAAGAAGATGAAGGATTTATTGAATTACAATTTTCCCCATTTGCATTATAATTACATCTTTATCCTTATAATTACAAATTTACCAAAATGTCTCATATTTACACTTTTACCCATGCCACTTGTCACCATTTAATTGGTTCTCTGACTCATCATTCCACGAACTTCTTGTAAAAATACCAAATTGCCCTTTAATGAATACAAAAAGACCAAATTGTCCTTTAATGCATTTAATTCACCAACTAGCGGAATTAAATTCCAAAAATATTCTACAACCATCTTATCATCAAATTAATGATAAAATACTCAAATTAGGGTCAATACTTACTAATTGGAAGCTTTAAAAAAATTTCAAATGGGTTTTAAATCCTTAATACCTATTGTTTTCCAAAAAGGGCATTTTAACCATAAACTTTCAGAACTTCCGAAATTTATCTTATCGGACTTCTTTTCGAACCATTTTAGTATCATTAAACTCAAATACCTATTCTAAGTATGTTTCAAATTTTCGAGGTTGGGACACCAAAATCACTATTAAAGCATATTCACTATTCATCTAGAAATCATCTGGATTTCATTGAAAAGTATCACCTAAATTCTCAAAGTAAAATTTGAGGCTTTTAAAGTTTGCTCAGACTCATTCCGTAACTTTTCAAAGTTTTTGAAAGGTTTTTGAGAAATTTTCGATCAAGTCCAGAACCATCTCTAATCTAACCACTTTAAAACTTTTCAAGATATAGAGCTCTCAACTTATTCTAGGGGTTCTTTGGAGTCTAGGATGTAACCTATTGGAAGGTCTTAAATTTAAGGAGGAAAATGCACCTTTAATATGACAAGTGGTTAACATATTAATGATAACCTACAAGGAAAAAATTCACAATATGAAAAATAATCCTCTAGCCAACTCCAATATCTTTCAAAAAATATTTCAATTGTTGTTAAATTTGCTTTCAATTCAATGAAAAAATTTTGAATTAAGAAAACAATTCAAGAAGTTTAAGAAAATAAGCACCTTTGTTCAAAAAATGTTTAAACTGTCAATTTCATAAAAAATAAAGTAAAATCAAGCTACTATAATCATGTGATAACATAAATATAACTATAATAACATTACAAAATAGCTAATAAGGTGTAGTTTCATCTAATTTTAGTGAAAAGGTGAAAAATCCCAATTTCACAATATTTAGGAAGTCAAAATTCTCAATTTCAATATCAATTGAACCGAATCAAATGAAATTGAAAATTTTAAAAAGATTAAAATGACTCCCAGTTATCATCAAATCAATAAATTTCTCAAAAGAATTGCCAATTATATAAACACTAAAAAGGCATTTTTCATTAATTTTCAATATAGATACAATCATCTTATAATTTTGTGAAATTTAATTTAAAAACATATTATAATTAATAAAAAGTCAAAAAATAAAAATCAATCCCATTAAGTTCTAGATAAAATCCCTAAATTTATGGAGTTAAGGTTGTCAAATTTGGAAGAAATCAATTTGATGTCAAAATGATATTGTTCCTTGTAAGTGAGGAGTGATTTGGAATGATTCTTCTTACTTAAAACCTCTTTAGAGATGGAGAGAATGGTTAGAGAATGAGGCATCATTGAAAGGAGAAAATTTGAAACAAACCTAAAAAAATTTAATGAGAGCACCTAGAAAATGGAGGAAAGTAGTTAAAAAAGGAGAAAGTCAAGTAGAGATTATAAGGAAGAATGGGAGAAAGAGAAGTAAGATACAGTGAAAAGAAATACAAGAAATGGATCTAAGAACTAGAATAAGGTGATTAGACAAGAGGTGGTTAAAGCAGACCATGCAAGAATATAATAAAGTTAAGAGAAGTAAGTGGTCCTCTCTTTTTAATTTGTTTGCTTATAAATTGATTTTTAGTAATTCCTTTAAAAAGTTTTTCTTCCCTTACATGAGAGGGGGTGTTTTCATTTTCTATAGAAGATATTTCATCATAATTACTTATGTTCTTTTATTTTCATAAAATTCCATTTACTTATTTTTAACCTTCATAAGATATTTTCCTTTCATTTTTTAACAGAAAGCTTTAAATTTAGTCTGGTTCATCATCTACTAGTTTTTGACCTTTTGAACTTTATCTCCCATTTTATGGAACTATTTGAGAATTTTTTTTCACTAATTTATAGCCCGCTTTGAAACATTTTCATTCTCTCATTTTGCCTAGGTTATAGCTCATCAACTTTTAAACCTAGCGAGCTTTTCTTTTAGTGGTATAACTTTTCTCAAAGAAGCTATTTTTTTGACATTTTTATATTGGTGAGCTTTAGAATTTCAAGCTTTTATATACTAGTTTTGCCTAAATAAGGAAATTTCCTCATCTTTTTTTGATAAAATGATCAGTTTTATATTTGCAAGATCATGCTTTTAGAAATTATTCGACTATAATATAATATACATGTAAAAATTAACTAAAACTTTTAATATTATGATGTTGGGATAAATTTTGTTTGTTCATCTTGGTTAAAGCTATTAAGGCAATTAAATTAAGGAAGGCAAAAGCCCATTTAAATTTCAAGGTTTATATTGACCAAATGAGGTCTTAATCTTATAGTGTTGATGATAACAAAACAGATTATTGTTGATAAATTTAATTTTGTTGTGTTAGTAGCTTTATTATATTGGAGTCAAGTTAAGTGATATGTGAATGATGAAATTTAATCGAAGGGCAAAGTCAACAAAGGAGTCAATTGAATAAATTGACTAATCAATAAATGGATAAAATGAGTAAAGTTGAGATTATATGCAATTTAAGTGATAACTAATGACAAGTAGGAATCAAGTATATGAAGACTTAATAAAATCATTATAATCCTTATTATAACCTTATAATGGTCATTTCAATGAATTACGAGCTCAATCAATGCATGATCGTTTACATGTAGGATATAATGCAACAATTTTTTCATAATAAAAAGGAAATATATTTTTGTCTTTAAAGAAAACCTTTTCACATTTAAAATAATTTTTAGAAAATTTTTAAAATAAATTTAGGTAAAGTTTTAGTCAAAAGAATGTGATTTGATGTTTAAAAGAACTTGAAAAATCATTGGAAACATATTTTTAGGCACATTAGTTAATTTTGGACACATTGATCAACTTATTTATTGGTGTAATTCAACAATGTATTAGAAGAAATCAAAAATTGTGTATCATGAGTTTGAATGTCATATTGGTCAGTACATTGGTCAACAAATATGCTCCATTGGTCAACCAATATCACTAGTACTAGTTATTGTAATGGTTAGCTTTTGTTTCTATAAACGTTTTAGGTTGTTTTAAGTATAAAAATATCACATGTGAGTTTTCAAAAGTTGGTTGGGCATACTAGAGAGTTATGTTGAGCTTTAAAAGGCTTAAAAATGCATATATGCATTACATTGCACATATTGAGCGATTGTTCATTTGTGTGAGCGAAGCAAAAGGGTTTCAGTTGTATTATTTTTGTAGTTAGGGAAATTAATTAGGAGAAATTTGGTAAGAGTTATCTTTTACCTTGAATAAGAATTGTAGAAGTTTATTCTTCACTAATGGCAAACTAAGATGATTTTAAGGGTTCATCTTCACCTATGGAAAGCATGTTATATGGAGGGTTGTTCTATATCTATTGACGGAAGAAAATAACTTTAAAATTTTAGAATCTTTATGTATTCAACCCTAATTAATAAAATCATTAAACTTTTTTAGGTTATATTAAAATTTCACTTGAGTAGAAATTTATATTTATATTTGTATTTATTATAGGACCCATCACTACCAATTTGGAATCCAATTGGTGATAATGTATGTCATTCAACACTAACTATGAGAAAATTTCCAATTCACTAGATATGGACAAAGCAATAACATAGAAGAAGTCCATAAAAGGGTATATATGATGTAATTGTAAGATAACAACACTTTACCTGTTAATTTTTCTTAGGAGAAGATTGTGATGCGATGTACTGGTTAAGATAGTGTGATAGTGGGAAGATGGTGGAATTTAATGGAAGGATAGGTGATGGACATGACAGTAATGATAACAATTATTTGTAACAATTTCCTGTGTGTATGCCTGTGGACATTATTATATGGTTCCATCATATACATCTAACATGCGTTTCTTTGCTAGTAAAAATCACCAAACTACTACCACTAAAACTACTATTAGTGCTTCAATTACCACCTCCTACTTTAACAAAACCCCCTTTTATGCTTCCATTATTATCACTATTGATAACACCAGTACATATAGTGGCAATTGTTTCTTTCTCCTCCATTTTGTGGTTGTTTACAAAACCTAGCATTAGCACAAAAATCATGTATAAACCTTTAACATGTTTGGTTAAGGGAAATGATGAAGAAGAAGAAAAAGAGAAAAGGAAGAGAGAAAGTTAGCAATTTTTTATGATTGGTATTGGTGGAACCCACTATTGTGAGTTAGCCTTCAAGTTAGGACTAGTGGGTATTACTATAAATGTAAACATAAATACAAAATTCTTTGTTAACCAAAAATTGATCAAACCTGACAACGTGTCGTAATGCTAGACAAAATAAACTAGACTACTACTATATCAATGGTGGGTCTAGGTTGACCCCACAGAGAGTATGTGTAAAGTATATGAAATGAAATTAATCGGTGTTTAGGTTTAGGGGGTTTTGGTCTTAAAAATAAGAAAATAAAATAAAGCTAAAATAAATAACAAAAGCAATGTAAAGAAAACATGTAAAAAAATGATAAAGCGGAGAATTCGGTGGGGACCAGGTTTTTTAGTTCAATCTCAGCCTACACCCTAATTAAACATTTTTTCATGATTTGTTGTTCTCAAACCTCTCTTAGAGACTATTAATCTTGGGTTAATAATTAACTTGAGTTTTCTCTTAGGTAGTGTTTAATCAAGATACGATCGTTAATTTAACTTAACTACTAAATAACTTAGGATACGATCTCTAGATTCAATTAGGCAGTAGCATTACGAATTAGGAAAACCGGTTAATCATGGCAACAACTCACATATAATGCATCATTTAACCTAGGTTATGTTATCCCTAATAATTAAGAATCATTTGTCACTACACGTGAATTTCAAATATAACAATTATGAATTATATCGAAATTATAACAATGGGTTTATAAATAAACGATCCAATGAACACATTCAAATCATCTTTTCATAATACCCATTGGGTTCATATGTAATTAATTGAAAAATAAAGAGAATACGATTATCCATACACAAAACCTAAATTAATTAACATAGGATAACTCAATTAATTTCTTAAGAGAGAAAGAAATAACTAAAACAAAGAAACAGTGCTTAACCAGGTCATTAGCATCGATTTCGCCTCCGAACTGGCATCGGGAAGCTACCCCTCTATAGGTCTCCTTATGGTAGAGAGCTTACCTCCATCTTCATGCTCTTCCGAAGCTCCTGAAGTTCCCACTCGATTTAGCCCAAAGAAAACCACCAAAGAACCACTCTCACTCTCGCTTCTGTGCCTCCTATGTTACTTTTCTAATTTTTTAATTAATTATTGGTCCATTTTACTGTTCACTTATTTAAAACCTACGTGTCTATTTCTGTGTTTCATTCATCCTAGCCAAAGACTTGTTTTATCTTGACTTATGTCTCTATGCTGCATGTTTAGCCCTTTTTGCTAGCTTGATTATATGCCCACTTACACGTTGTTTTGGTCCTTATTGGTGTGTTAGCTATTGCATTCCTTCTTCTGATGCCTGTCATTTTACTTCCTTTATTCCTCACATCAGCACTATTTCATTTTGGTGTGCGTTGTTTTACTATTGGCTGTCCCTTTGCTACACTATGTCGTTTGCTTCTACGTTGCATATCTTGGTTACGTTGTTTTTGTCCAACATGTGTGTATGCAAGAAACACACACGTTGCTTGAATGTTGGCCCAATTTTTTTCTTCTTCTGCTGTCATTCTGTTTTTACTGTACTGCCATTTCATGCTTTTACTTCGAACCTTTAATTTCACATTGGGCCATACAAAATTATTCAATTTCCATGCACGTGTCGTGAGCAACTTCTTTCTGTTTTCATTTTTTTCTTATCTTCTGTTGCTCTAATTTTCTTCTTCTTACTCCATAAAGACAAATGAGTATAAATCTTCAAAAAATGGCCTAGAATATAAAGCTTTTGACTCACTTTAACTTCTTTACTTCCGACTTGTGCCTAAAATCACATATAAGTCAAACTAAGTATCTTAAGTAATTTCACATCAATAATCACTAAGTGTTATGGAATAATTTCATAATCAATTAAGCACCTACCAATTTCCCATACATAGCTTTCAATCGTCCTCAGGTAAAACATTAAAATTAAGCTCAAAGACCCAAAAACATTTCCAAGAACACATAATCATAAACAAAGAAGGGCGACTTTCAAAAATCATAGCAAGAACTTAACATTCCAAGCTTTTACTCATGATCAATCAACATTCAACACCTTTAAAAATTGAGCAATCTAATGGTATACTTGGAAAATATGTTTAACTAAAATATATCCATGGGTACACTCAATACCATTCATGATCATGACAATTCATAACTTTGCATATCATTTCATTTCTCAACCATTAAAAGTCATATGCAAAATTATAGATCAAAGGACTTTTCAAGGTTATAATGTGGGCAAAGGTAAGGTGAGATGTATTTGGGTCAAGTAGTATAAAAGCCATTAAAGCTAGTGAAACAAAAGTAACACTCAATATACTATCAAATGCAAAAACCAATATTCACTCACAATTGTGTACATAAACTATGATGAATCAATAAACAAGTTTCACAACTTAAACTCGAGTACACAAACCACATCAAGTATATAATCCGAAAGGATCACTCATACAATTGAGGATAATACATTGAAATCACAAAGAGTGATCCTTCTAAGCCAACATCTACCTCATATTCAACATACTCAAATAACTCATTCAATACAACTTTGGGAGGATGCATTAAATATGAATAACCTTGCAATCCAAATATGCACTTCCTCCTTGATACATTTATTTAAACATTTTTTCTTTTTTTGTTTTGCTTTTCTCTTTGTTCTTTCTTTTCATTTCTTTTATAAAAATTAAAATAAACTACATCAATATGGGAATTTCAATGATAAGACATAAAATAACATCCTAACATTATAACCAACCCATACATATGCACACCCCCACACTTTGAATTTTGTACATCCACAAACTCAAAAATCAATGAATGTTCCACTAGCTTTAAGGCTTGGGAAAGACATTTGGTTAGGTTAAAGCATGCAATGTGGCTAATACACAAAGAAAAGGCAAATAAAGCTCAAAGGGGCTTATCAAAAAGGAAAATCATATAATGGGTAGGCTATTTGGCTAATGTAGTTTAGAAAAGCAAAGAATGCCTAATCATGTCCATGTTAATGCATGTGATGAAAATGTGGTCTCGAATAGAAAGTTATTGGCAAAATCAAGATGTACATGTCATAAAGGTCACACATTATCAAAAGACAATGATACTGATATAAATGTGTTAGTATAATAAGGCTCAAAATCTCATCGGCTTTGTCTACCACTAGTCACAACTCTTTTAAAGATAATTGACATCGACCAATCAGAAGAGTAAAAGTATATGCTAAAGTTGCTATCAAATTCTGTAGTCAACTCATTCTCTAATCATGACTATATTGTAACAACCCACTCCCATATAACATATGTCTATATGCCCCTTAGATGTACGTGCACATGTCAAATAGAAATGGCGTGCTAACTATTTCATTTTCACTACATTGCATAAAATCATAATTAAATCATAACTAACATAATGTTTAAAATCCCAGAATTTTCTCATTTCATTTCATAAACCCTAATTTACAATGTAGCATTATATCCATCATCCATGTTTATACAATATCAACCTATCAGAGTCCACAGCTCTGTCTACAAAGTATGTTACATATATGAGGAATTAACAAAAATTAATAATAATCCTTCAGTCCCAACTGACCGACCTTTGAGTCATGTTTCCTATCTAAAAGTTGTATAAAATCTCTTCTAAGCAATCTTAGAAGCTAAGTCGTCGGTCTTTCAAGCCTAAAAATGTCAACGTTACAATTTGGTTGAATTTTGCGAACTTAGTTGAGTAACCACGCTCGATGGTTCACTCTTGTCATACAACACAACAATTCATTTTATCATATAATTCACATCATCTCGATTATCATCATGTAATAACATGAAACACTTTGTTTACAATTGTCGCATTTCAAACATCCATACAATTTATCATTTCATTGCAATCATGCAGAACATATTCATCGATAAGGTTTCACATATTTCATACAAGAAAAGTCCTTAAAACATTGCAATCGTTCAATTTATTCATATCACATATATATGCAATGTTTATGAGACTCAAATTCATTTATTACGTTGTTGTGACCGAGGGCCTTTTTCACTGTCCTATATTTGTTGTGGATATCGAGCTCATTCATACTATCCCTTATTTAATGGGGATATAGGGCTCATTATACATATTGAGCCATAGGCTCTTAACACAAATGTCTGAGCTTTAAGCTCTTTTTAGTGGCAACTTCAGCCATAACTGCCTTTATATTTCATGCATTCATGGAATAAAATGCATTACACATATTCAATCATCATATTCAATCCATTACATTCACATTCACTTTCTTATTCACACTAGTCATCGGACTTGAACCGACATTCAACATATAAGTTGAGAAGACATTTATTCAATCACATTGACATTCAAGGAACACTTCCAATGTGTTATTCATACATTAAACGCCTCAGATATTTTATGTTCAGAAATCAGTACATATACATCACATATCAATTCAATTCAAAATCAAACAAACAATCAAGGTGAGACCATCTTATGTTACTTACAATTGCTCCCTTTAGCTTATTGCCTTGAAGTCTTGGCAATGTCTGGAAGCAGTCGCTCAATCTGCTCTTTTATATAGAATCACATACATTTTCACATTACAACATTGTATATTCAGATGAATAAGCACATTTATAAATGTATTATATATTATGCATGTTCAATGACAAATTCTCAGATATGTTTCTAAACAATTTACAACACCTTCCAAGCATTCTTTACTCCAAAATACACTTGACTCACCTTAATCCTTTCATTCAACATTGACTAAATTCATTTACGCTCTTATTTAAACCTTAATGCCTCATATGAAAATACCCTAGCATTGGTTGGTTCAAACTTCACTCAAAAGACAACACTTTTTTCCATAGGTCTGGCGACGATTGTGGTGTCTCTGCCACAATCGTGACAGAAACATTTTCTAGCCAAGCCACGATTGTGCTGTAAGGGCCATAATCGTGATAGAAACTTTATTTTGTCAAACCACGATTGTGGGATAAGAGTCACGATCATGCCCTGCATTTTTCTTCCTTCATCCACACGAATTTAACACTTATACAAACATCAATTATACTCCAAATTTTCCAGAATTCATACACACATTAATGTAATTCCATTTCATACTAATTCAATGACCAAATTGATTGCATTAAACTCTCAAACCTCTACCCATTTAATTCAACATTTCCTACCTAATCTCTTCATTCATAAAATCCTATTCTTTTTTCATAATTCCTCGTTAATAAAGCATCAAACAATGTATTCACTAAGTTATGTCCTCGTTTTAAGCCCAAATTAAGTCCAAAAGCATCATAATTATACACTTCATCCTTAATTGGTTCAACCATTGCATAATCAAAACATTTCTATGAAAAATCATTTATGTCATTTATCTTGCAGTTTTCCAGTTTTTCTCAGGAGAAATGTTTAGGTCAAGTTTGTATGACCATTATAACCTTAAAAAATGAGGTATTTAGGCATCACCTTCTTCTAATCAAATGTTCCTCTATGTCTTAAGTTTCTAATGACATCAAATTCATGCATTTTGGTTTAGTATTATGCAAGTTATAACCAAAATACTATAGACTATTCTCATACTATAACAGCACACAGTTCTCCACTTCAAGTCAAATTTCAAGACCAATTTCAAGTTATAATCATTTTGTTCAAACTATACATACGCCACTTACACAAAAAGGAAAGAGTATGGTGTTCGGTGATGGATGAACAAAGAGAGAGTTTTGGTGAAGACAAACAAGAGAGCTGCATAAACATAATTCGCAAGTGACTAGATGGCTCCATTATGCAATGACACATGTTACCCATGCATGTCTTTCATTTGTCCATCATCTAAGCCACCAAATATTACACTTATATTTGTCTCTTATTTCTATCATTTAACCTGTCAGTTAGCACTTTTCGTAGTCCAAAAATACTCCAAATTTTCAAAAATTTCTGAAATGTCTAAAATGTCACCAAAAATGGTAAATCAATTTTAATACATTCCAATTCAATTTTCAAGACAAATAATTCACAATTCATATTTTAATCGCATTAAAATCACTTTTACCGAAAAAATGTCAATAAATACATGTTCAATTATTTTAAAGAGTGTCAACATTATTCACGTCTATGAGTATGTCATATGATGCATGAAATGTACTTCTAAATTCTTAGTCAACTCTCGTGTACAGTATCCTAGGGTTCTAGGGATAATGAGATATTACAGCAAGCTCTCTTAATGGGTCAGACATTCTGTATACTTGCGATTGATATGAGTAATTATAGGAGACTATAATCTATTTCTATAGCTTCCATATTGGGCTTTCTCATCACAAGATTGATATAGATCGGATCTACACTAAAAGGGATCTATTTTTCACCCAAACTTCAACATATTAATTTAGATAATTTATTGGGCTATTTTATTACTTTTATCTGGATCAAATTACGTAATTTAACCGGTAATTTATTAAAAAAACTAAAAATACAATTAATAACTGTCTAACTTTAAGGGAAATTTACAAAATTGTCTTAATGGCAAAATTGTCTTACGTGTTTCTCTTGGGTCTGGTTCCATGTCTGTATCAGAGAGAGTTCAAGCCATTGCTACCTTGTCATTCTCTTCCGACTCCATACCTGATAAATTTATTAGGTCAGAGAAGGAAACAGCCTGCCATAACAACATTCAATGGACCCGTTCTTGAAATACCCACCATTGATCTTAGCAACCCTGACCAAGAGAATCTAACACATTCGATAGCTGATGCATACGCTGAATAGGGGATATTCCAGGTTGTGAACCATGGAATTCATAGCAAAGTTACGGGACGTTCATAAGCAGTTCTTCGAGCTCACCCGAAAAGAGGAGGTTTATGCAAAGACGTTGAAGCTTATGGAATTAAACTACGGAGAGATCTCGATGGGAAAAAATCATGGGTTGATCTCCTTTTCCACATGATTTGGCTTCTCAGTGGCCGTTACTAATAGGCGGTAGGCAAAATAGAAGAAGGTTATTATTTTGTCTTTTTTATTTATAAGTAGAATTAAGTAAAAATGAGACTTATTTGGCTTCATTTTGTTTTTTACGAAGGTAAAAGATGAATCCTATTTTGTTATTTCCAAGTCCCGACAAAGCCCAAAACTGCCGCCTAGAAAACCCATCCCAAAGACGTTGTACCGGCCGGAAAGAAACGAACGGGATGCTGCCATAGCTCTAATTATTTCAAAGAATTAATACGCCGCTGCTTAACTTACATCGCGGTTTTGGTGGTCATTGGGTTTTTTCTACATCTGATTTGATCCAAAACTCCCTGTTTTTCACGTCAACATCCCAACTTCAAACGTCATGGAGTAGCAAGATAAAACGTACCTCAACGCAGCGACGGCAACGCGTCCAGAGGTAAGGAACCCGAGCAGCAATATAAATCCTACCGATGACAAAGTTCAATTTTGGAGTCCACATAAAATTAATAAAATATAAGATATAACGGAGGATTGTTCAATTTAAATTTTAATGGAAACATTTAGACCCTTTTCGAATCCTTTTATCTAAAAACCACCCATAAGCATATAACGTATAATAAGAAAAAGTTTAATTATTATTATTATTATTTAATAATGATTAGTAGGTATTATTATTAAATTTTTTTATTTATAATATTATTAGTTATTAATATCCATTTAACTGACTACAAAAATTTTCCAATATTATTACATTGTGTACGTTATAGTTGTCAATTTATTTGGATTCTAAAAATAGATTATTGGGATTATATTTAAAGAAAATAATTTGTTGTTCGTTTTAAAATAAATCACATTCTTTAGTCTTTTCTTCACTTTGAAAGATTTTTTTGATTGGTATTTTTGTATTCTGCCAGGCTGCTGTACTTAATTCATAATTAGGTTGTTCTGATAAGACTTAAATTCCCAAAAAAAAAAGTTGTAATTGTTATTGCTAATAAAAATAAAAGAAACCAGAATTCTTGGTCATTAAGTTCTTGAGGACTTGCTGCTGACAAGCTGGACCCTCTTTCCACTTCTAAAATAAGCAGGCTGACTGAGTTTGCATTTCTTTTGCCACATTTTTGTAATAGAATAAGCTTTCATCCTTTATCAGTGAAAGCCGAAAATCATCAGATACAATGCTTAGCTGACAGGCACCCGTCGAAAGGGAAAAAGCAGACCATGTCCCTGAGTTGATTTAGAACGAGTATTGGCAGCCAGCAGCTTCACTATACCTTGCCCATCAAGTATGAAGTACCAACCTTCTATGCATTTTGCTTTCACTTGAATCTTCCTTTGAAGCACTACCCCCACATTTCCAAATTCTCTCCCTTTCTTCTCCTTCAACCATCCCCCTCCCAACACTGCTTCCTAGTAATGGCTACAAAAGTAAAAGAAGAAGTTCATAAACTAGAAGCCAAAGAATCAGTTGCAGAGCCTCCTCTTAAGTGCAAGGTAAATCAAGTATTCAAACATGTCATCTTTGTGCAAAAATAAATAATCACTTTCCGGCTTCTAATACTATTTTCTCTGTTGCTCAGACGTGGGCTTTGAAAGTCTCTGTTAACTGCGAAGGCTGCAAGAGGAAAGTCAACAAGATCTTAAAAAACATAGACGGTACGTTCTTAATGGGATTTCTTAACCTCTTCTTATTCGTTATGTTCATTTCAGCTCTAGTCCTTTTGTGACTGCAAATTCTCTCCTTTTCTCCTCTATTTTCTGTTAAAGTACTATTAGCTAAAATTTCAATATTGCTTCTTTCTCATCTGCGCGGTGTTAATAATTACCTTTACTTTCCATTTTTTCCTACCATTATCTAAACGTAGCACAAAAAGTACTCCTGGGTTTTCAATATTCTGTTCTTGTTTGTAATGTTCAGTCACCAGTAATGATCTACACTCTTCCACAATTGCAGGTGTTTATAGCGCACATGTAGATTTGAGGCAACAGAAGGTGACGGTAGTAGGAAACATAGATCCAGATGTTTTGATCAAGAAACTAGTTAAAGGAGGGAAGCATGCTGAGCTATGGCCTGATCAAAAATCTGACCAGAAAGACAAAAACAAAAAAGGAAAAGGGAAAAATAAAGATACTAAACACCGCGACCAAGAAGGCGGTGAGGATGGTGGTGGTGAGGACGGTGGCGGTGGTGGTGGTGAGGACGAGGAGAATACAGCTAAAGCTGAAGTCTTACAAGTAGATGACCCTTCTAAAACCTCCGAAAATGAATGCGGACCTTCCAACAAAAATGGCGGCAACAGTGATCATAACGTCAGAAGCAAATCTGGCGAGATTGCAACAACGACGACGACGACGACGACCAGTAAATCCAGCGTACAGGTTAAGGAATTAAAACAAACAGTAACCTTCTCGGCGGTTGTTAACCCGTTGCCGGTGGGTGACAAGATTGCAGTAGGTTGCCGTAAGAAGAATGATGATGGTGGCTGTGGAGGCGAAAAGAAGAAAAACAATGGGCACAAAGGGAATAACGGCAATGGTGACAATGGCCACCATTTCCGAAATGCAAACGGAAGCACAGGAACAGCCAGTTACTTTGATATAACCCATGGTAATCATGTGGAAGGTCAAGGCCAATGTGCCCATCCAGCCAATAACAGCCCGCCACGCCACTACACGTCTCCGTACTCGCATTATTCCCCTTCAGCGTACGCCGATAGATATAGTGCATCGTACCCGAGTACGTTTTACAGCGATCCATTGCATTCATACGCGTATATGCATCCAGGTACGGCGAATCAGCCTCCACACCCGGATTTAGACGAGATTTTCAGTGATGAAAACCCAAATGCCTGCTCAGTTATGTGAATAATTCTTCAAGTTCTTCAATGGAATTGATACTGCTAGTATAAATCCCACGTTTGTATTTTATCCAATAAATAGTAAAGTTATTTTAAAGGGAGTAGGAGGTTCTAGCTACGTAGTTGGTGGGAATTATAACTTTTAAGGCTGGTTAACAATCTTTTATGGTGGCTTCTTTATATGTTGTAATGCTTCGTTTTTTGTGGTTTATTATTTTCCAGGCTAATGTATAAAGTGGGTTGGGCAATTTTGGGACAGTATTTGGCAAATGATTTATCAACTATGTTTTAGCTTTTTTATTAAAAGTTAACTTTTTGACCATTTAAGTACTTAGTGAATGACTTATTGATTAGTTTATTTAATTTCAATAAATTGATTTCTAAAAGCTCCATAAGAGGAGCTGTTGGATTTAACTGTTTGCCTGATGATAGTATTGTTCTTCATTTTATTCTCTATTTTTGCTTTGTATATTTTCAAAGTTGACTTTTTTATCGTACAGAAGTTTGCAAAAATATAATAAAGGAGTTAATTAAACTTTTTAATCTTTACTTAATTTTATAATATTAGTTTATATTTAAAAATCATAATATTAAAATTTTGAACATAAAGAGTCTCATCAAATTAATATTTTTTAGTATATAACTATTATATATCGTATTTGTATCATATTATAATTATAGATATTTTAATTTATTAAATTATAAAATTCATACATATTATATGAAAAAATACTAATATGATGTAGCTCGTTGCATCATTCATATT
>JAOTJB010000007.1:7049194-7080814 GCA_027123815.1 Erythroxylum minutifolium | reverse complement strand
GGCATTCTTTTCTTCATCCTCTTTCTTGATTTCTTGGTCTTCTTTAAGGTTAGGCTTAGCTTGATTTCTCACTGGTTCTTCTAACTCTACCCCATTCCTAAGTGTGAAAGCCTGACATGACTATTGAATTTACATTCATGCTACGCAGACAGTTTTTCTCACTTTGCTTACAAAATTCCTTGGAAAGCTAGCCTATTCAAACCTCTAGATTATGAATAGAAGTGGCATGATCTTTTGCTACTCGCTTAAACTTCTCTTCCAATCTCTTCTGGTTCTCTTGCATATCAGTGAGCTTATCCATGATTTTGTCCAGCTTGGAATCCTATGAACTAGATTCATCTTGTTGAAATTCAAATAGGCCTTGATGCACTATGTGACTACTTGCATTGTTAGACTAATAGAAATTTGGATGGCTCTACCACCCCAAAGTGTACGAGTTCATATAAGGATGATAATTTCCCTAACCAAATTGAGGTTCCTTGAACTCTGCAAGCATCCCTTGCTCCCTATAATATACGTCCTTCATGATTGTTCTTTTTATCTCTTTTTAACATTTAACTTTTCAGATGTCTCATTCTCATTCTAAGATGTCTTGATATGTCTCTACTTTATGTCCAATTTTTTTAATTTGAAAACAAAATATAGTGAAACAACTTTAGACTAAAGAACTAAATTGCCTCCATAGTAACGGCACCAAAAACTTGATCGCAAGGTTACTTACGCTAAGTTTTAATATTTATAATTTTAGTAATTTCTACAAGCATACGGGTCATTCGTGTAGTACCTAAGGTATCAATCCTATGAGGAGGGAAGTCTAGTCCTAAAATCTAAGGTTGTATTAACTACAATAATTTAAAATAAAAAAATAATGCAAGAAATAAATCAATCAAATAATTAATTTCAAGAATTAAATTGTAGAAATCTAAACAAGTAACAAATCACACAACTCAATCCAAAAATGAACCTAGAAATTACCAAATGAGAGAAAAGGGATTTTTAATCTGAAATTAATGAAAATCTAACTGATTATGCAATTATCGAATTAATGGGTCTAGAAGGTCCTAAGGTAGATTACTCTCTCTCGAGTTATAATCCTTAACCCTAATTGATAATTCCTAATGTAAATTATAGAATTGTGATCTCTCAATTCACAATTGACCTAAAACTTAAATTAGTTCTAAAATTGTCTAATAACCTATCGAGAACTTATGCTTGATCTCTCGTTACATTATTCTACTGATTTGATTCAATTCTATACCTATCAAATTACCTAACTCTCGTTATCCTAATTTGATTATTTTCACTCGGCTCACCCTCTCATTTTATTGTCAAATTATTATGAACATATATTGAATCACAATTAAATCAATAAAAACAAAATCAACCAAACTTTACTAATCTTAAGGAATAAAAGCCCGAAGCTGAGTTTAGACATAAATCAATACTCGATAACAGTTAATTTCAATAATCATCCCAATTTCATACATCCATAAAATTGAAATAAAAATAGAAATACTGCCAGAACAGATTTGCGGAGGCAACAGCTACAGGAAACCACCTATTCTGGGAAATGCGTCGTGTCAAGGTTCATCTCCGTGACTCTCTTCCTTTGTCTCCTTCCTCAATCTCTCGATAACACTCTAGGTTTTTTTGGAATATGACTGACGTGAATGCTCTCTTTTCAGACTCTCCAAGGCTGCTGGTTCCATCCCTTTATGATGTATTTGTACTTTGGATGCCTTAGGTTTAAGTCGGGCTTGAAACGGTTCGAAAAATCTTACAAAACTCGAGTTTTTGCTTCAACCCGATATAGGCCACGATCATGCCCCTACCTACCACCATCGTGGCCAACGCTTAACGCTCTCTATCACAATCGTGACCCAAAGTAAACAATCGTGGCTTGGATCCAAGCTCTCTGTCACGACCGTGCCCAAAGTGCACAATCATGGCCTGGCTGCCCTGGCTCGTCCCTCTCTGTCATGATTGTGACTATGTTTTAGCCTGAAACTCTTTGTAACTTCTCCGTTCTTCGCCGTTTATCCTGAAACACTAACAAACACATTAAGGTATCTCAAAAATATAACAATTACGCTCAAAGACTTGTTCCTAACCCATAAAAACACTTAAACACATAAACTAACACAATTAAACCATAAATACACACTCAACACTCAAATTCACACCAAATGCCTAACAAACTACACCCTAAAAGACAATGTAAATTACAGCTATCATATGGATTTGTATCTATGGTGTATCTTTAGAGTACTTGACCCCCTCTGGTCTTAATCATCTGGTTAGTTTTACTGGTAAACCAATCTCCACGTATTAGGCTATAGTTGAGATTCAAAGTATAAATTACACTAGAATTTTTATCTAAGTAAGTCACTTATCTAGTTTACCTGATGAAATTCCAATTATTAGGCTCAATAAGTATATACAAACTACTAAAGATATTATTACAGTCAGTTCTTCTTGGAAGCCTAGGGCAGGAAAGAAGAAAATATGGAAGCCTACGGATAAAGTTTTCAAGATAAGAGAATAACATAAGTTAACCAAAACCAATGCAAAGGAAATCGATTTTAATATTTTCTCCAAATCCAAAAGTGCTGAAGACACCCTGCATGAGAATAATAAAATAGAGATTCACAAGGAGTCAACACCTGAGAATGAATATTGCAATCACTCGGGAAGAGAAATAACTCAGAAAGAGGTAGTGAATGACACATCCACTTCTAATAGTGAATCTTTTAAAAAATAGTGATTGGTAACAAAATTGTTTTTCAACCTGTAAGCATAAGAAGATCCAATAGGAAGAAATAGTCCCCTTCAAGGGAATCCAATAAATGATAATTATAACTTGGAATGTTATAGTAGCAAATGAACCTTATAAGCAACTTTTGATCAAGGATCAAATCTTGGAAAATAAAGCAGTTATTGCTGACACTTTCCAAACTTGAATGAAATATGAAAATTGTAATATCATCATCCTACTTCATAAAAATTAGCGACAGTTTACTAACCATTGACAACACCCCAATGCTAGAATTATAGTTTGCTTTGACAACTCTCTAATTCAAGAATATATGGAAGTTGCTAATGATCAAATCATGCACATGAAGGTAGAGGATAAGATGACAAGCACAGTGGTCCATATATCTTACATTTATGCTCATAACCTTATATTTTAAAGATACGCACTGTGGAACACTCTCAAAAAGGTTACAACGAACAGTAGTACTTCTTAATTGATTGCAGGGAATTTTAACTCAATGATTATTCTTGATGAAGTAGAAGGTGAGAGATCAAGAGGTATACCTTTTTTTGACCTCATAAAATGCTTGAAATATACATAGGTTATGGATCTTCCTTTAAGTGGGTGCTTTTTCACCATGAAAAATAATCAAAATGATGAGTTCTTTATCAGGAAAAGCTTGATAGATGGTTAGGGAATCAAGTTTGGCTTCAATCCTTTCCGTCTAGATACACATTGTTTGAAAATAATAAGTTGATATATCACTATTATTTTTGCCCAAACAAACTCTAAAGGTCTTAAAATGCCTTTCAGGTTTAACAACTTCTTGTTTGATTTTGTAAGCCTTTAAGAAGCATTTGGAGTGGAATATGTCTAGAAATTATAGGAACCAAACAATTCATATTGGCAAGAAATATTAGATTGATTAAGCTGGAAATGAAGAAATTGTTCTTATGTAATATAAGTAATACTCATCATTTACTAAGCACTGCCAAGAGGAAGCTTGAGGAGATTTAGCCTAAGCGATACACTAATCCAAGAGTCTGTTCATTTACAAACCAAACTATTAATTTTACGTCAAAAACTAAAAGTATACAAGTTGTTACTTATAGTTAAAAACATATATTGTCTTACAGAGATTGATGTTAGACACCACTCAATTTAGGTTAAGCTTTGTTTAAGAAAATGATTTCAAAAGATTAAAAACTAGAAATTAAATGAAAATTAACTAAACTAGAAATGAAAACCCAATTAAGGCAAAGTGTAGTAATTTGATGGCCAAGGTTTAAAATTAGGAGTTACTCTGTCCTTATTTTGCTTTCCTCTTGGGTTCTTGATCCAATTATGCTTGACTCATGATTTTCTAATGTTCAAACTAGAAATTAAATGAAAATTAATTAAACTAGCAATGAACACCCAATTAAGGCAAAGTGTAGTAATTTGATGGCCAAGGTTTAAAATTAGGAGTTACTCTATCCTTATTTTGCTTTCCTCTTGGGTTCTTGATCCAATTATGCTTGACCCAAGATTTTCTAATGTTCAACTACCTTCTCTTAAGGCGTAATTAACTGACCCTAATTGATTGGATTAGAATTAGTAATGCTATCTCTAGACTTACCAACATTTCCTGATCCTTAAACAAGATTTTAAGCACTCCTATAGCTAATTTTTAACAAATAGCTAAGATATCTCTTCAACTATTTGGAAAACCTGAATATTTATTAGATCCATTAGAAGCTAACTCTTGTTACACTACCCAACTTAAATAACCACACTCACCCTCTTGGTCTGTTGTATGGTATAAGCACAGTACAAAACATGTTTCATTACATCAAAAATAATAAGTGTTCCACAAATAGTTCAAGAACAACTCCTACAATGTGTTTAGCTACTCATATTTGTGAACAATCCAACAAAGTCCATGTTTTTCACACTAAAAGTTATAAAGAGAAAAGAATCAAAATTGGGTAAAGTCCAGGACTCCTTCTCTCTACTTTAAAGCTTGATGTTATTGCCACTTTTCCATGATGGATTATGTGTTTCCCTCTTTGGCTAGCCTCCAAAAGACTCACTTTTTCTATTTTTGGTATGGTTTGTTGATGGACAGAAGCTCCTAAGGTTTAGAGCCTTTTTTTATATGTCAGGGGGAGGGTCAAACCACTTAAAAGCCTATGTTTAACCTGATTTTGACAAATTCTGCTTATTACCCTCTTGCACAAGCACGATCGTGACAGAGAGGTGGTCATCTATAGTTCCATGATCTTGCGCAAGCACGATCGTGCGCTGCAGTTTGACAAATTTCTGGAGTCTTCACTTTGTTGGCCATAACTTCTTCTCTAGACCTCCTATTGACTTGAAATTTGAACTTAAAGCTCCTCACACATTGTCCTTCCTCTCCACTAGATTTCATTATCATCTAAATTCTCTGAGTCTACCTAGTTGTGCCATTAAATCACCTGTATCACATCCACAACTGCAAATCTGATGCCTGCACAATTCATCAACAAGGTGCATTAATCCATCCCAAAAACTAAGCTCCAAAACTACCCTCAAACAAAAAATAATGTAAAGAAACAACTAAAAACTTCAAAGATCAAGGAAAGACGCAAAAAATGCTAAAGATCAAATAAACTAGAACTAAAACACATAAAGAAACACTTAAAACACACTAGAAACATAACCTAAAAATATACTTATCAACTTCCCCACACTTAAACCTTTACTTGTCCTCAAGAAAAATCAAACACAACCAATCCATTCTATCAATTCATCATCACAAGGATTAAGAGCATGCAATCTTTCAAACTTCGGCTACTCGAATGTCTAATCATAACTAGTTTTTATCGGTATATATAAATAAACTCAAGTTATGACACTATCGATCAAGGGCAGGCATAGACTCAAAATGAATCTTCCTCATAGAATTCACTCATTTCACTCAAGTATTTAAGGTTAGTGTTTCGCTTAAGACTCCCTATAAGAAAGTATACTACTATTGGCTTACAAAATACACCAATTATTCTACACAGTGATTAAAAGCAGAAATAGATCAAAAGGACTTTGCTTAGGGTTGTAATGGGGCTAAGGTTTAAGGTATCTAAAAATGGGTTTGAGGGCTCATCACAAGCACTCATAGAATATAAAGTATACAAAGGGACACAAAATGATTTCTGAGATATGCAAATGGATATAACTAACTACCCACACTTATTATTGCTACTATATGTTATTCTTTTCCTTTTTCCTTTTCCTTTTTCTAAACAAAAATAAAGAAATAAAAACTAACATTAGTAGCTAAAAGTAATGTTCTCTAAAAGTAAAAGTACAATGAAAGCCACTCAAATCATCTAAAAAAATTGTAGTAAAAAATCCCAAACTAATGCAAACTTAGCACTCTATTAAACTTGTGATAGGGTAGGCTAATGAGGTTTAAGGTTTAAAATGAGGTATTTTCTCGACACAAAAAGGTCAAAGGCTCAAAGGGATTTGCAAGGGACAATAACATAGGTTGGTCATTTAAGTCAAGGGCTAAAAGAATGAGGGCCTTAGTCACTTTTCTTTAGCATGCATCTAGTAGATTTAAATTAGTTCAGGGCAAGTTCTAAGGGTACTACTTATGGGAGTATCATACAATCAAGGAAATGATATGACTATGGAATAAGTCATATAGGCTCAACTCCTCTCTTAGTCTCAAATAAAAATCCATCATGTTTCTACACATCCCCTAATCACTTAAATATCAATTTCTGAGTAAGCCTATATAACCAACTACTCTAGCCAATTTGCTTGGTTCACCTTCTATCCAAGTGGCTTAATTTGATCTTAAAGCATATGACTCAATCCTATTCCTAATACTATGATAGAATCTCAAGTCAACAATTTCTATCTCAAAGATTACCAGTAACCTAATATGGAACCTACAAGACATGACAAAATGCAATGCAAACACAAACATCAAATAACTTAGCTACCAAGCTACCTCCTTACGCTTAAAAGACACGTTGTCCTCAATGTGTGATGAGATAACTACAAACGAAGAACATAATTACTAAGGCCAAAAACCATAACATAAAACAATTACCAATGCAACGGTCAAAAAAGAAGTAGAAATAAACAAACAAAAGAAGGAGTTTAGAAAGCTTATAGAGAGGGAGGAGGTGATGGGGTTGGAGATGGCACATGGAGTCCTTGTATTTCTTAAAACTTATGGATTTTCTTTTTTAGGTACTGTTGTTGGCGGGCTATCAGTTGCATTTGCTCATTCATTTGAGTGAGCTACTGCTGTGTCTTTCTGTCGCTATTGTTGAGGAGTGTGTACTCTCTCCCTACCTATTGGCCCTTCTAATTCCTTATTTGATTTATATGAGTCCAAAGAAAGTCTGGAACTTGAAGCTCCACTTGAAAACCTATGCTTGACTATAGTGTGTGTCTTAGGATCTCAGAGCTCCATGTTGTGGTGCTTAGTATCTTCGCACGTCTTAAGTAAGGTGCATTAAAATACTTACAAAAATGAGGGGTTAGTCCAGTAAGATCAATCTTAAAATGCCAAGCCAAAGTAGTGGCTAAATACCACATTTCTATAGATGTTCCCCTTCTTGCCACAGATTGGATCAAAGATTGAGAAAAATAGGAGAACATGTTAGGCTTAATCTTTTCATCAATGGACCATAATGAAACAACTCCCTAGTGGAGCATTTGTTTCTTTGAGTTTTGGAAAACACAACATAACATATGAATTTGTACAAAAGCAACCGCTTAGGATTAAGAATGTGAGCATTCGATGCACTATGAGCGTTACAATAAGGCAAGGTAGTTAAATACTTCTAATAAATGGTAGATGAGATCTTGATGGTGATCTTCTACCTGTGGCTTAGAAAAACCAAAAAGTTGGTGTAACAACTTGTCATCCAAGCTACGAGCCTGGCCTCGTAGTCTAAACCAGAATTTATTAGGTTTACTAGATTCAAACCTCAAAGAAGTGAAAAACTAAAGTGTTAGTTCACAGAAAATAGGGTAATCCATATGCACATGTTTTCCCCAATTACCTTTCCTACATAATTTTAGCAATTTATCCTTCAACCCTATTTCTTCTAGCATATCAAATTCCAAATATCATGGTGTATTAATGATTCTAGTTTTTAGAAGAGCATACTTGTCACCTTCTTTCTTAGAATAAATGAGAAAAGGTGCATCATAATCAACTGTAAAATATGTGACATTTCGGCCTTCCACCTCAGCTTGGATAGGTTCGACAGATTTTCTGCCAAGAGTCTTAGTTCTTAGAGGCATAATGGCATGAAAACCTACAAAAATCACAAAAAAATATGAAAAGTTTCAAGAAGGAATACATTCAACCCTAGAGAGAGAAACCTACGAAAATGGAGGCAAGGAGGGGAAAAGAAAAGAAAAAACAACACAAATATGCACAAAATAGAAGGTTTTGATGAAAAACCTAAGTAAACTTATAAGTTTTGGTGAAAAATTGGAAGAGAATGAGCAACTTGTCATGAAGAGAGGTTGTGGGTGCAGAAACTGGACAGAGGGGAGCATAAGGAAGAGAATAATAAACAGGGGGAGCTTTTAAGGTTGTTTTAAATTGGGGGTGGGTGAGATATACTACTCGCCCTGCATAATCATGCTACTACATAATCATGCACCCCTAGTGAGTGAAGGGTTCTATCATGATCATAATAGTGCACGATCGTCCACCCCTGATAAGTGAAGGGTTTTGTCATGATCGTGCTATTGCAGGATCGTGACAGGGGGTGTCACTCAAACTTGTTCTAATTCAGTCATAATAGTCCCAACTTGGTTCTAAGTCACTCCAAACCTACAAATTCAAATTTTAACATAAAAAGCTACAATCAAACTTAAGAAAAAACAATCAAACTCAAGAAAAGACAAGGCTACAGAAAGAAATAACTTCAAAACTACGCAGCAATAACTTAAACAAACTAATAACTAACCATAACATGCTTCATTTAAGGTCATGAGCTTAACCAAAGTTTAATTTAATGAAAAAGAGTAAGGAAAAGGTAAGAAATCAGTTCCCTTTCATGAGAGAGAGCTCCCCTAATGTAAAGCTTGCATTGATTTCTATTGACCTTAAAGGCTTCACCCTTAGTGTTCTCCAGTTATATTGCTCCATGATCAAATACTTGAAGTACCTTAAAAGGTCCACTCCACCTTGACTTAAGCTTTCTGGGAAATAAACGAAGTCTTATATTGTATAGAAGCACTAAATCCCCACTCTTAAACTCCTTCTCCTTGATGTGAGCATTATGCCACTTTTTAAATTTCTCCTTGTACAACTTGGCATTTTCATAAGCATCAAATCTCAACTCTTCGAATTTATCAGTTTACAGCAATCTCTTCTCCCCCGCAAGTTTCTGATCCATGTTTAATTTCTTTATCGCCCAATAAGCCCTGCCCTATGCTCTAACTCCAAAGGTAAATGGCAAGCCTTACCATACATAGGTCTATAAGGAGTAGTACCTATAGGTGTCTTGAAAGTTGTCTTATATATCTAAAGTGTGTCATCCAACTTCAAAGGCCAGTGCTTTCTTAAGGTGATCACTACTTTCTTTAAAATCTTCTTCAAGTCTCGATTTACTACCTCCATTTGAACATTAGTTTGTGGATGATTAGGGTAGCAACTTTATGGTGAATATTATACTTCCTCAAAAGAACATCAAATGGCTTATTACAAAAATAACTACCGTCGTCACTTATAATTGCCCTTGGCACCCCAAATCAAGTGAATATCCTCTTAATGAAATGTTGAACCACCTTACCATCATTTGTTGGAGTAGCCATGGCTTTAACCCACTTAGAAACATAATCCACTCTAACTAAGATATACTTGTTACCTAGGGAGGATGGGAATGGTCCCATGAAATCCAAGCCCCACACATCAAATATCTCCACCTTCATGATGTTTGAAAGTGACATCTAATCCCTCTTTGATATATTGCCCACTCGCTGGCACCTATCACACTTCAGCATAAAATTTCGAGCATCCTTAAACAAGGTTGGCCAGTAGAATCCACTCTTTAATACCCGAGCAACTATCTTATTTACTCCATAGTGCTTGGCATAAATAGAACTATCAAATTGCATTAACATTTCAGGTGTCTCATCATTAGGGACACACTTATGAATCACATTGTCAGCATAAATCTTATACAGTATAGGTTCATCCCAAATGTAATGAGAACACTACCTTTATTGATAAGAAAGATTAGAGGAAAGAACACCACCTGAGAGATAATTTACAATATTTGTAAACCAAGAAAGAAAGGGGTTTTCTACCATCATTAAGGTTTCTTCAGGGAAGCGCTCCTCATTTTCCTCTTCTTCTTCTTTATGTTCCTCTTCAAGTCTTGATAGGTGGTCTACTCCAACATTTTCTGCTCTTTTCTTGTCTTTAATCTCATGGTTGAACTCTTGGAGTAGAAGGACCCATCTGATAAGCCTAGCCTTGGCATCCTTCTTTGCAAAGAGATAATACAGCACCACATGATTTGTAACGACAATAATAGGTGAGCCTAAAAGATAAGAGTGAAATTTCTCACATGCAAAACTATTCCAAGCAACTCCTTTTTTGTGGTGGTGTAGTTCAGTTGTGTGCTTCTCAAGGTCTTGCCCGTATAATAGATAACATGTAGTTTCTTCTCCTTCCACTATCCAAGTACACACCCCACTGCATGGTCACTTGCATCACACATAATCTAGAAAGGGAGTGACCAATCCAGCATTGTCAAGATAGGTGCTGTTGTGAGTGCCTTCTTTAACTTGTTAAAAGAATCTAAGTAATCATTAGTAAACACAAAAGGCACATCTTTTACTAACAAATGGGTTAAAGGGTCTAGTAATAAGGGAAAAATCTTTGATGAACAGTCTGTAAAACCCTGCATGACCAAGGAAAGCTCAGATGCCTTTAATGTTAGTGGGAGGGGTAACTTTTTAGCCACTTCAGTCTTTGCTTGATCCACTTCAATCCTTTTACATAAGATCCTATGGCCCAATACAATCCCCTGTTGGACCATTAAATGACAATTCTCCCAGTTTAGAATCAGATGAGACTCCTCACATCTTTGAAGCACTATGTCTAAATTAAATAAACAATCATCAAAAGAAGCTCCAAAGACGGAGAATTCATCCATAAATACCTCCATAAAAATGGCCATCATATACTTTGGAATGTGGCAGATGCATCGCATAAGCTAAAAGGTATCCTACAATAAGCGAAAGTCCCAAAAGAACAAGTGAAAGTGGTCTTTTCTTGATCATTTAGTCCATAAAAGGTAAAGGAAACTTGTCTTTCTTGTTAGCCAAGTTAAGCTTCCTGTAATCGATAGACACTCTCCAACCTGTAACGATCTTAGTAGAAATTTATTCACCTTTTTCATTTTCCATCACTGTCATACCTCCTTTCTTAGGCACACACTACACAGGACTCACTCACTGCCTATCTGAAATGGGGTAAATAATTCCCGCATCCAAGAGCCTCACTACTTCATTCTTTAAAACCTCTTGCATGTGTGGATTTAACCTTCTTTGTCTCTTCCTCACTGTTTTTGCATCCTTCCTCAAGGTTAATCCTATACACTATCACATTGGGGCTAATCCCCTTAATATCAGCACTTTGCCATGCCATGGCTTTCATCCACTTCCTAATAGTCTCTACCACTTTCTTTTCTTGCTCAAAATCCCATAAGTTGGATATGATGATGGGTGGTATGGTCCTTACCTAAGAAAGTATATCTTAAGTGAGAAGGTAATGGTTTTAAGTCTAAGGTGGGTGGCTTAACAAGGAAGGGTGGTGCAGGGGTATCCGATCTTTCTAACTTCTCTTGCTCACTTCCCTCAAATAACTCTTCTTTATTGACACCTTCATCCATATTCACTTTAACAACTTTTGTAACCTCGTTTTTAACTTCCTTCACACAATCATCTAAAATATTAATCTTCATACATATAGTACCATCCATCAGTTTCTTTAGTGTTTTAGACATATTAAATTCAACCTGTTCATCACCAGTTATTAAAATAAGTTTCCCTTCATACACATTAACTAATTCCTTACTTGTATTCATAAAGGGTCTACCTAAAATCAAAATAAAATTCCTATCCTCCTCAAAATATAACATAACAAAATCCACCAGAATGATAAATTTATCTACTTTTACCAATACATCTTCGATAACTCCGAATGGCTTATTGATGAATTGATCTGCAAGTTGAATAAGCATAGATGTTAGCTTGACATATCCTAAGCCCAGTTTCCTGAAAACATATAAAAGCATCAGATTAATACTAACACCTAAGTCACACGACCATTTAACAAATTCAAAGTAACCAACAACATATGGAATCGTAAAACTCCCTAGATCTTGTAGTTTTGATAGCAAGGTGCTTAAAATGATTGAACTACTATTTTTTGTCAGGGTCACCATTTGATTATCCTCCCAAATGCGTTTGTGTGTCAGTATGTCCTTGAGAAACTTCGCATACTTGGGCATGCATTCCAATGCTTCTACCAATGACAAGTTAATCTGAAACTTCTTCAGCTTCTCTAAGAACTTGGAGAACTGAGTGTCTACTTGATGTTATTTCACCCTTTGTGGATATGGAAGCTTAGGTTTGTAGGATGGTGGTGGAATGTATGGCTTCTTTTCTTTTTTCTCTTCCTTTGTCTTCCCTTCTATCTCCTTGCCCTTCTTCTTTGCTTGACTCCCCTATTGCACACTTTGTTCTTCCAGTTGCTTACCATTCCTAAGTATGATCACCTTGAGTAATTCCTTTGGATTGTCTCATTACTGCTTGGTATGCTACCTGTATTTTTAGAAGATAAGGTAGTAGCAAGTTAGCACACCTAAACCTCTGAATTGTGGATGGATGAAGCATAGTTCTTTATGATTGCATCCTAGCTTGCAAGCATTTGTTTCTAGTACTCTTATTAGGTTGCAAATTTAGAGTTCATCACATCCAACATCCTATCCATCTTGCTCTCTAAGGCTCCCAATCGATCTTAATGAAGTCCAGGAGGTCTTGCTAGGCCACCTACATTATTAGCACTCTAAGAAATTTTGGATGATTTTTCCATCCTGGATTGTAAGTGTTAGAGTATGAGTTGTTGCCTATTTGTTATGGTTGGCCCAAGTAATTTACCTGTTCTATGCCACTGGCTCCTAACAAGAAGCAATCTGCAGTGTAATGGTTGTCCTGCCCACATAACTTACATTGGGTTTGTAAGGCTATAACTGCGGATGAAGATGGTCCTTGCATATTGTTCAACTTCTGAGTGAGAGCAGTAATCTAAGTTTACAAGGCTATAACAAAATCAATTAGAACCATGTCTTTTTTTCCCTTGTGCCTTGCCAACTCCTTTCATTTGACCATATGAAACTGTTACTGGCCAACTCCTCTAAAAGATCATGAGCCGCCTTAATGATTTTCCTCATTAAAGACCCTCTAGTAGCTGCATCAATGGTCCCTTTTGTAGTTTGATTAACACCATTATAGAATGTTTGGAGTAGGAACTCCCTTGGAAGGTTGTGGTGTGGGCAGCTTCATTGCAATTTTTTGAACCTCTCCTAATCTTCATATAAGGACTCCCCATCATTTTGCTTAAAGTTTGTATTCTCTTTAATGATCTAAGTATTCTTTGTCAAAGGGAAGTACTTGGCGAGGAAGGCTTGAGCTATTGCTCCCATGTGATAATCTAAGATGAACTAAGTGAGTTGTACTAAACCTTAGATCGATCTCATAAAGTGAATGGAAACAGTCTGAGCCACACAGCATCATCAGATATCCCATTAAATTTAAAAGTATGGCATATCTCTAATATGTTTGCGAGGTGGGCATTGGGATCTTCAGTTGATAACTTATAGAATTGAACATCATTATGGAGTATATTGAGGAGTGCAGGCTTTCAAAATGGTTTGCTTGAATCGTGAGCCTTAAGACTCGTTGTGGACTAAATCTAGGCCTCATAAAATCCATCAATGCTCTGTCGGCCTCTCATAGTTCTCCTTCTTTTTCCATATTCCTTTGTAATGCCTCTTGGTATTTAGCTCTTCTTAACTCACCTCCGTGTCTTATGATATCAAACAACTCTTCTTCACTAAACACGGTAGATCTTCTTGTGCTCATTGTGTTCATACACTTGCAAATATACAAGGAAAAATATCAAAAGCTCTTAAATCAAAGTCATCTAAATTGAACAAGATGCTAAACAAATCAATCCCTAGCTGCGACGCTAAAAGCTTGTTCGTTCGTAAACCAAACTATTAATTTTAAGTCAAAAACTATAAGTATATGGGTCGTTACTTATAGTTAAAAACAAATATTGTCCCACAGAGATTGATGTTAGATAACACTCAATTTAGGTTAAGCTTTGTTTAAGAAAATGATTCCAAAAGATTGAAAACTAGAAATTAAATGAAAATTAATTAAACTAGCAATGAATAGCCAATTAAGGCAAAGTGCAGTAATTTGATGGCCAAGGTTTAAAATTAGGAGTTACTCTATCCCTATTTTGCTTTCCCCTTGTGTTTTTGATACAATTATGCTTGACCTAAGATTTTCTAATGTTCAACTACCCTCTCTCAAGGCGTAATTAGATAATCCTAATTGAATGGATTAGAATTATTTATGCTATCTATAGACTTACCAACTTTTCCTAATCCTTCAATAAGATTTTAAGCACTTCTATAGGTAATTTTTAACAAATAGCTAAGATCTCTCTTCAACTATTTAGAAAAACCTAAATATTTATTAAATTTATTAAGAGCTAACTCTCATTACACTACCCAACTCAAATAACCACACTCGCCCTCTCGGTCTATTGTATGGTATAAGCATAACAAATATCACAAAACATCTTTCATTGCATAAAAATAACAAGAGTTCCACAAATAGTTCAAGAATAACTTCTACAAAGTGTTTAGCTACTTATATTCGTGAACAATCTAACAAAATCCATTTTTCACACTAAAAGTTATAAATAGAAAAGAATAAAAACTAGGTAAAGTCAAGGACTCCTTCTCTCTACTCCAAAAAGCTGGAAAAACTCTGAAGCTTAATGTTGTCATCACTTTTCCAGGATAGATTATGTGTTTCCCTCTTTGGCTAGCCTCTAAAAGACTCACCTTTTCTATTTTTGGTGTGATCTACTGATGGATGGAGGCTCCTAGGGTTTAGAGCCTTTTTTATATGTCAAGGGGAGGGTCAAACCACTTAAAAGCCCATGTTTAACCTGATTTTGACAAGTTTCAGCTATCACCCTCGAGCACAAGAACAATCGTGACAGAGAGGTAGTCATCTGCGCATAATCGTGCACTGTTGTCTGACAACTTTCTACACTCTTCACTCTATTGGCCATAACTTCCTCTTTGGATCTCCAATTGACTTGAAATTTAACTGCAAGCTCCTCACATATTATCCTTCCTCTCCACCAGATTTCATTGCCATTTGAATTCTCTAAGTGTAACCAGTGTTGCCATTAAATCACCTATACCACAACCATAGTTGCAAATCTGATACGTGCATAATTCATCAACAAGGTACTTCAATCCATCGTAAAAAATAAGCTCCAAAACTGCCCTCAAACACTAGATTATGTAAAGAAACAACTAAATACTACAACGATCAAGAAAAGATGCAAAAGATGCTTGAGATCAAATAAACTAGAACTAAAACACATAAGAAGCATTTAAAACACATGAAAATGCACTAGAAACATAACCTAAAAACACACTTATCATTCACCTTTTCAGGATATGGATGAAAAAGCCATTAATAACCTTGATAAGGCTATTAGCTATAATTTCTCATTGATGAAGCAAAGATATTACATTAGTTGGCTCAAAGATGGGGACACAAACTCTCCTTACTTCAACAAAGTTGTACTTACTGGGAAATGTAAAAGTAGTATTATTTATCTACAAAATGGTGAGCAAAGATTGAATAATTAACAACTTCTTTTAGATGGTGCTTTTGACTTATTCTCTAATTTAATGAATGATCCTCCTAACTCTTACTCTTCAATTCCCTTCTTAAAGGAAATTATAAAAGATATCTTAACTTTTTAAGAAGTGGAAAGACTTAGTAAACCTATCATCATTCTAGAAATTAAGAACTCTTTGCAATCCTTAAATCCATATAAAGCTCTTGGACATGATGGTTTCAATGGAAATCTTTTTGTTAAGGCTTTTTCTGTCACAAAACCAATTGTTACCGATTCAATTCTTGAGTCTTTCAATAATGAAGCACTTCTTTCTAAGCTCAACAAAACATTCATTACTCTCATTCTTAAAATTGAAGAGCAGAAAACCTTTCCAAACTACAAACCAATTACTTACTGTAAACACCATCTATAAGGTCAATTTAATAATCCTTGCTAATAGATTAAGAGTAGTGATCCCCAAATACATTGATCAACGCCAAGGAGCTTACATTTTAAGCCAAGTTATCAGAGACAACCTAATGTTACTGCAAGATTTGATGATAAATTACTTTAAGAAGAAAAGAAAAAAGAACTATATCATAAAAAATGATCTAAGGAAAGCTTATGATAGTGTTGGGATTTTATCATTAACACTCTCGTTGCTATGGATTTCCCTTATACTTCCATATAGTAGATTAGTCAATGCATTGGTACTCCTACCTTTAGCTTCTTAATTAATGACCAACCCTCCAAAACCATCAATAAGATGAAAGGAATTCATCAAGGTGATCCTATATTAACCTATTTATTTGCATTTATTATGGAGTCTTCAATAGACTACCAAAACGAGTTATTAAGAGGACACCAAATTGTAATAACTCGTTTTTCATACTAAGAGTTATAACCTTAAATTATTGCATATGAGTCATACCATTTTAGCATTCATGAAATGCATTTCATTCACATGCAAATCATTAGTATATATATATGAATTATGATTCACACATATTGGAAGGATAGTATATGCACTTAATTGACATATTTCGGTTTATGAAAGGTTTAGAATGATCATAATGTGAATTGTGTACTGTTATGTCTTGAATTTTTGTTTGAATGATTACAAGTAGTAAATTTGGAATTAATTTTTGCTATTAGAAAATTGATGAATTAAAATGTATATTTAGGCTAGGAGAAATGCCAAGTGGCAAGATAAATTGACACGTGGAAAATTAGGATGACTAAGCCTATGAAATAAGTGACAAATGACATAGATAAATACGTGACATTTGTCATGGGTAATTAATTGACAAATGGCATAAATGAGAGTGAACAATGACTAGTAACTAGGTGACATTTGGTAGTTTATTGAGGGGATAATTGGCTTACATGCTTAGGGACAAATGTCAATGTAACATGGCGACATCTAGCATCTAAGGAGTTACGCTTCTGCAGGAGTAGTTTCAGCTTTGTTCATTCTTCTTCTCTTTTCATCTCTCACCAGCAAAACTTGCTTCTATATCCCATTCTTGTGTTTTTCTTAAGCTATGCTAAATTACCACACAAAATACATGCTTTTACCCTTCATAAGATAGCTAAGAACCAGATTATTGTTGTCTTTTATCCTAAATGAAAACCATCCAATTTCCACCTTGAATTTAGGATGATTTTGCATGCATGGAGGGCTAAGTAGACTTGATGAATTAAGCAAAAATTTGAAGCCAAATAAGTAAGTAAAATGTTGTTCTTTATAGCATGTTATAATAGAAAGATCATGATGATTGAACTAGGATAGATTGTATATGATGTTGATGCTAAAGATGTGCTGGAAAATGGAGAATGAATGGGTACTTTTCTATTCTATTTTTGCATGTACGAAAATAGTAGTTTATGGGATGTTGTATGGGTGATTTAATTTGGGATTTTAAGTATAATTGATGAATAATTCATGCTAAAGATAGGTGTTATTAAGGTGTTTTCAAATCTGGAAAACTAAAGCTATAGGTGTGTTTGTAAAAAAATGAGTTTAATGACATAAGTGAGCAGAATTTTGTAAGCCTTAGTGTAACAATAAGAAAGTTAAATTAACCTGAAATGAAGTAACCAAAGGAAATGAAATCTGGAAAATTTCAGGTGTGAGGGATGTCTCTAAGCTTGTAAAATTTGTGAAGTATTGAAGGTAGTAACATTACACACATTAATGATGTTGATGACAAATTCTGGAATTTTAATTTCAGCCTTATGTACATGTTGAACCAGCTGAAAAATTTCACTCTAAATTGGTATATTTGGACTTGATTAAGGCTAAGAATGAGCTTAGATTGTTTCATCATTAATTAGTTAAGATCTTGATAAGTTTGTGTAGTTAATTGATGTCATGATCTAAAGAATGGACTATTTTGATGTGGTTGAGTTCAAATCTAGAAATTATGACTTGTTAAAGGAATAAATGAGTTCTTTTAATGCAAACTGATCTTAAGGACATGAGTAATGTGTATAAGGTATGGATGAATGAGCATTGAAGAATTTGGGGTATTTATGAATGCGAATTGGGTAAATGTATGAATATACATTGCTAGAAAAAGTTTGGTGAATGTTTAGGTCTAGCTTATTGAAATTCTAGATTTAAAGTAACAAGTATGTGTGTGTTAAGAGGCTTTTGATTATGAAAATGTTCAAAGATAAATTTAAAGTACGATTGATGAATTTGGAGTAAATCAAGCTAACTTAAAGGTACAAACTTGATTACAAAATGGTAGTATAAAAATATGATGTTTGAATAGTCAATATTTATGAAAAGCTACATACTTGGAAAGGTCAATTGAGCATGCATTAAACATGAGACATATATATTTGCATGATTGAATATTCATACGATTGATCAATTTAATAATGTGTGAACTATATGTGTATATTGTATGACTAAAGAAGCACAAATTGATCGTCAACATCCAGACATTGCCGGGTCATAGAAGCAACAGCTTATCCGAAGCGTACTGTGACTTAATCTAGATGTTTTATCACTATGACTAAATTGGTTTTGATTAACTTTAGATATTAAACTATTATTGATACGATTGTGATAATTCCAAACATTGATGGTCCAAGTAGTTTGATATTCGAGATTGTATTGGAAGTGTTTTCTAATTGTATATGAATATGGAAAATGTGTACTCAACTGAATGTTAAATGTTGGACTCAAATATGATGAATATGATAAATGATTGTGCACGTTGAACAAAAGTTATTGATAATGTATTATGTGAACTGATGCATTCCATCACATTGTTATGCATGATCAGACAAAGGAGATATGATCATAGTGACTAGTGTGAAAAAGAGCTTAAAGCTTAAAAATGTGCACAAAGAGCCACAGGCTCATTCATTAATAACTCGATATCCACGATTGGTATGGGACAAAAAAATGAAATGAGCCTGTTATCGACAACAAATATGAGACAGTAAATAGCCGCTTGATAACAACAACATAAAAATGAAAGTAGAGTCACATGTGCATTTGCATATATATATATATATATATATCTACATATATTATATGAATGGTTTTGATGAATTTTTGAATTGTGTAGGTATAATGATATGCAATGTTTGTTTACATGTTGATGATATGAATGGTTGAGATAAATGACTGGATTATTATAAAATGATTATATGAAATGTTTGTAGTTCATGATGTATTGTTGAGATATCATGTATATTGTGAGTTGGTATTCAATATTGAATGATGTGATACATTTGTTGAATTAGGAAATACACTTGCAAATTTGGTTTATACTTGTGATATTTCTGTTCTGACTTGAGTGAGCACATCAATGATGGTTCACTCACTGAGTTTGCAAACTCATCAAAATTGCAACGTTGATTTTTAGGTATAAGGGATACCTAGCTTCAAAGGTGATATAATAGAAGTCTAGTATTGTCAATTTTGGAAAAAAGAATGGCTCAAAGGTCTTATCAGTTGATACCTGTGGAGTCTAGATATAATACTTTTTTTTAGCTTCTCCATTTATGTTGAACTTTTTGTATAGAACTTTAAACACCCGAATGTTATGTTATGTATAAACATGGGGTTATAAAATGTAATGACAATATAAGTAAGTTTCATTTTGTGAATGAAATGAGGAGTTTTGATATTTTTAAATACTTATATTCTGTATGATGCCATAATAAGTTGATGTGATTGCACTAACATGCCATTTTCATAAAATATGTTGTTGAATGTCCTTTGGACGCTTGGGCATATGTTCTATGATAGTGGTGTTTTACATTTTTGGTATCAAAGAATGGTTTGGCATCCTCAGGGACATCTAAGAACATTTAGACATGATATATAGTAAGAGACTCGTTTAGTCATCACCCTTATTGTTTGTTGTAGGTCATCCGTTATAAGAGATCGAGTCTTAGAGTCAGCTGACATCGAGTCTATAGGAGCCAATAGAGAGTCTCCAGTACCTCAGTTTGAACAAATGTATTCGAGAATTCCTGAGAGGAGAGAGAGGTGGTATGATAAACTTAGGAAGCAAGGGGTGTAGACTTCTATGGAATTACAGACCTTGCGGAGCAAGAAAGTTAGTTGGAAAGAACAGAGTGGGTGTTTAATTAGATGAAGTTCAAGTCTGACAAGAGGTTTGACTACGTAGTCTCGCTACTGCAAGGTTTGGCTTATCAGTGGAGGAAGACTATTCCTGGCAGTTCTGCCTAACCTTGTAGACTGACATGGGAGATTCCTTGAGGGTTTTTAAGGAGAACTATATGCTAAAGATCTTCCTGGATAGAAAGATGAAGGAGTTTTTAGATCTGAAACAGGGAAGTCTTACTATAGTTGGGTATGAGGTATGGTTTAATGAGTTAATGTGGTATGCTACTACTTTGATTTTGACTGAGGAAGATAACTATAGGCAATTTGAGGTTGGACTAAATATGAAGATCAGAATGAGGTTGGCCATTTCTAATTTGAGTAGTTTTATTGAACTGTGAGCTGCATCAGTCTAAATTGAACAGTTATTAAAAGATGGCTAAGGAGAGTATAGGCATGAGTTCAGAATGAAGAGATATGGTGAGTCTCAAGTTGATTCTGGTAAGAGATTTAGTAAATGCCAGAATAAATCTAATCATAGACTACAACGAGACAGTTGGGGTTTGAATCGAGAGGTGGTTTTGTATAGAATGGTAACAGTAGAGGTTAAGTATTAAGAGGACAAACACAATAGATGCCTAATTGTGAGCACTGTGGAAATAAACAAGATGGTTAGTATTAAAAGATATCAGGAGCTTACTTTCATTGCGTCTCTTTTGAGCATCAAATTAGAGATTGTCCTGTAACTTTAGGACCACTGTCTGGAGTGAGAGGGTGATTAGTGAATGAGACAACTTACTAGCCAAGGAGGGTTAGTGAAGTAGGATAGAGAGGTAGAGGTAGAGGTAGAACAAATTCAGTAGGTGCTAGTGTTAGGTTTAAGGTGCGGAGTAATCACCTGTAATATCAGGCCAAAATCTTTGCTATCATCAGACAGGAGGCACAAAACTCTCTAGATGTTGTTACAGGTGTGCTATATGTCTTTTAATTTAAGGCATTTACATTATTAGGTCAAGGATCTTCATATTCATTCATCACACCACATTTGGCATCTAAACTGCATTATAAGAAAGTGATATTAAATTTTGGCTTAAAGATGAGTAGTCTAGTAAGCAATACTATAGTGATTGGGGAAGTTTGTAAAGGGTGCATTATTCAAGTTGATCAGGCAGAGTTGGAAGTTAATTTGATAGTATTGTAGTTAAAGAAGATATATCTCATTTTGGGTATGGACTGGCTTACTACACATAGAGCTCTTATGAATTGTTATACTTAGGAAATCATCCTTAATTCTCCTAATCAATCAAGAGTGATATTTCGAGGTGTTAGCAAAGCAGTGCCAACTAGGTTGCTTTCCTCAATGAGTGCTCTCACACTTATTCGAAGTGGATGTGAGGCTTACTTAGCCTATGTGACTGATACCTGAAATGAATATACAATTTAAAATATTTCTATTGTTAGGGATTTTCTGGATGCGTTCCCTATTGAATTACTAGGTTTGCCCCCAGATAGGGAGACATAGTTCAATATTGACTTAGTTATAGGTGCTGCTCCTATATCTATTCCTTCGTATAAGATAGCACCTGTGGAACTTAAGGAACATAAGACCCAATTGCAGGAGTTGTTGGATAAGGGTTTCATCAGACCTAGTGTGTCACCTGGGGAAGCTTTGATTTTATTTGCAAAGAAGAAGGATTGGACTTTGAGATTGCGTATTGATTATAGGAAGTTGAATCAGGTGACAGTGAAGAATAAGTATCCTTTATAGAGGATAGAAGATTTACTTGATTAGTTACAAGAAGCTTAGGTGTTTATTAAATTGGATTTGAGATCAGGGTACTAGCAATTGAAGATTACAGAAGCTGATGTACCAAAGAGTGCATTCAGGACTAGATATGGGCACTTTGAGTTTTTGGTGATGTCTTTTGAGCTGACAAATGCTCCAACAGCTTTTTTAGAATTAATGAATAAAGTGTTCCAACCCTAATTAGATCATTTTATGATTGTATTCATAGATGATATTTTGGAGTACTCGAAGAGTAGAGAGGAACATTTTGAGCATTTGAGGCTAGTCTTATAGATATGAGGGAAAAATAATTATATGTTAAGTTCAATAAGTGTGAATTCTAGCTTGATCAAGTGGTATTTTTGGGTTATCTAATAGCTGGACAGGGTATATAGGTATAATCAAAGAAATTTGAGGTAGTGATGAAGTGGGAAGCCCTGAGAAATGTGCCTAAGATATGGAGTTTTCTTAAATTACCAGGTTATTATAGAAGGTTTATTAAGGGGTTTTCTTTGATCTCATCCCCTTTGACAAAACTTCTGAGGAAGAATGTACCATTCAAATGGACTGATGAATGCCAAAGGAGTTTTAAGGAATTAAAACATCGAATAACTATAGCACTAGTGTTAGCTATTCCATCTGGATCTAGAGGATATGTAGTATATAGTGATATTTTACAACAGGGGTTAAGATGTGTTTTGATGCAGCATGGTAGAGTGATTGCATATAAATTGAGATAGTTCAGGTCTTATAAGTTAAACTATTTGGTTCATAATTTAGAACTTACTGCAGTGGCCTTTTCTTTGAAGATTTATAGTCATTATTTGTACAGTGAAACATTTCAGATATTTACAGATCATAGAAGTTTGAAATATTTATTTAGTCAGAAAGTACTGAATATGAGACAAAGGCAATGGATTAAATTGCTTAAGGGTTATAATTACACGATTGAATACCTTCCTAGTAAAGCTAATGTTATGACTGATGCATTAAATAGGAAATCTAATAATAGTGTGGCACAAATTCAGACATAGAGGTTACCAAACCTAGTATAACGGAGAGCATTAAATGTTGAACTAAATTTGGGGCAGAATGAAGCATTGTTGGCTACATCGAAGCTTAGACCGATATTGTATGAAAGGATCATAAAAGCTCAAAGCAAGGATCCAGAAGTAGTGAAGCTTATTGATAAGTTGAAACAGAATCCAAATTTTGAGTTTGAATTGAGGGATGATGGATTGTGGTTGAAGCAAAGATTATGTGTACTTGATGTGGATGACCTAAGAAAAGAGATTTTAGAAGAAGCACATGTAACAGCCTATTCTATGCATCCTGGTACTAGCAAGATGTATAATACTCTGAGACATCATTTCTGGTGGCCAGGGATGAAGAAATGAGTGGCAGAGTATGTCGCTAAATGTTTGACTTGTTAACAGATTAAGGCAAAGCATTAGGCTCTAGTTGGGAAGTTACAGTCACTGCCTATTTCGGAGTGGAAATAGGAGAGGATCACTATAGATTTCATTATGGGTTTACCGAGGACTCCGAGGCAACATGATGATGCTTATAGGTTATTCTTGACAGATTGATGAAATCAGCCCATTTCCTACCTATGAGAGAGAATAATACATTGGATCAGTTAACCCAAAATTATGTTAATGAGGTAGTGAGATTACATGGAGTTCCAGTGTCTATTGTATCAGACTGGGATCCTAGATTTACTTTTAAATTTAGAGTGGTTTAAAAATAGCTTTGGGTACAAGGTTAAACTTTAACACAACCTTTCATACTTAGATAGACGGATTGTAGTGCCCCACTCCTATCCGACACGTGCACGTACACCCTTTGTACGAATGTGCACTTACATGAAAGAAATGACGTGCTAACTATCTCACTTTAAATATATCACATGGCATCATAATTAAAATCACAATTAACAAAATGTATGAATCCAAAATCTCCGTATTTCATTTCACAAACCATAATTTACAATATATAATGATATCCATCATTCATCTTTATACAATATCAGTCCATCAAAGTCACAGCTCTATCTATAAAATATGCTACATATATGAGGATTTAACAAAAACTAAGACTAATCCTTCAGTCCCAGTTGATCGACCTTTGAGCCTTATTCTTCTATCCAAAAGTTGTACCAAAAACTCTTCTAAGAAGTCTTAGGAGCTAAGTCGTCGCTCTCTTGAGCTTGAAAATGTCAACATTGCAATTTAGTTGAGTTTTGCAAACTCAGCTGAGTAACCATCCTCGATGGTTCACTTTTGTCATACAACACACAATTTATGTCATCATATTATTCACATCATCTCAATTTTCATCATGTAATATGACAAAACACTTTTAACATAATTGAGCCATTTCAAAAATCCATACATTTTATCATTTTATTATAGTCATGCAAGACATATTCATCGATAAAAATTCATACATTTCGTACAATACAAGTTCTCAAAACATTGCAATTACTCAACTTATTCATATCATATGTGTATACAATGTTTATGAAACTCAAATTTATTTATTACGTTATTATGATCGAGTGCCTTTTTCACTACCCTGTATCTATTGTGGATACTGGGCTCTATTATACTGTCGCATATCTGTTATGAATACTGGGCTCTATCATACAATTGAGTCATAGGCTCTTACCACGAATGTCTGAGCTTTAAGCTCTTTTTCATTAGCGACTCTGGTCACAACTTCTTTTATATTTCATGCATTTATGGAATAAATGCATTTCACATTTTCAATCATCATATTTAGTACACTACATTTGCATTCACATTTCACATTCACAATGATCTTCGGACTTGTTCCGACATTCAACATAAAAGTTGGGAACACATAGTCAATCATAGAGACATTCAAGTAGCACTTCCAGTACAGTCCCGAATATAAAACTCCTTAGACAACAACACAATTACATTCATATAATAATTCAATACTGAATTTAAACAACAGTAATTTAATGTGAGACCATCTTAGGTTACTCACAATGGCTCCTTTTAGCTTATTTCCTTGAAGTCTAGTAACATCTAGAAGCGGCCACTCAATATGCTCTTTTATATGTAATCACATACAATTTCATATTACCACATTGCACATTCAGAGGAATAAGCACATTTATATATGTATCATGTATTATAGATGTTCAATGACACTCGGGTATGTTTCTTTGATACACTTGATTACTTTCAATTGATCATTTACACATATACCACTTTTTTTCCTAGGATTATAAACTCCCACAATTTCCAAGTTCTCATTCAATCATTCCCAATTCATCATTTACATATTTTGAATCACATTACATTCATGAGAACATATTTATTTCATTACCAACTCATGTTTACAGTTATCCTTGAACATTTCCATGATAAAAAGCTTCTTATAAAGCACACACAATTGGTACTTTATATCTGAAATTTTAGCAAGCTAAATCTATACATTCACTAAAATTTTCCAGCATCATATACTCATACATTCACCCAATTCACATTCATAAATACCCTATGTCCTTTAATGCTCATTCATCCATACCTTATACACATTTCCCATGTTCTGAAGATCATGTTTGCATTAAAAGAACTCATTTATTCCTTAAACATATCAAAATTTCATATTTGAACTCATTCTCATCGAAACAGTCCGTTGTTTTAGGGTATGACTTCAAGTAACTACATAAACTTATTAAGTTATCTTCTAGCCAAAATGTTTCACATAAGCATTTATAAGGCATCAACAATCATTTTTCATGTTTTATACTATGACCAATTCGAGCTCTAAAGTTCCCAAAAATAAGGAAATAATATAAGGTTTCTGCACAGGGTTTGTCACAAGCAGTATTAGGAAAACAAGCTTAACTCATGCTATAGTCACTATTTTATCAAGCTACTTTCATACAGGTCACGCTAAGAGCAATATCAACAACTTTCATTGTTTGAGTTTCTTCAAATTCATGCCTGAAGGACATATAAACTAGGTAGAAAGAGGAAGATGAAATTGAAACCAAAATTTTGACCTATAACTCTAATTTTCCAGATTTTTTTCTCAAGACAGATTTTTGGGTCAGTTTTGTATGACCATTTTGACCTAGACAACAAGGTATATAGGCAAAATCTTCTTCAAATCAAATGTTTGACAATGTCTTAAGTTTTTAATGACATCAAATTCATGCATTTTGGTTCAGTATTATGCAAGTTATAACCAAATTATTATATATTGTTCTCATAACACAATGGTACCCAGTTCTCAACTTCAAGACAAATTTCAAGACTCTTAAGGACAGATTTAAAATTCGATTCCTTCATGAAAAATGTAGACATATGTTTCTAGTGTACCCTAAATAAAAATTCATCTAATTTTGATATTCACAGGTCAAGTTATGTCCAAAATACAAATGCATGTTCATTAAAAACACTGTATATAACATGCTCCAGCTCACTGCATTGCTAAAATCCTTCATCTTGTTAATCATATCACTGAATTTTCTTGTTTTTTCACCACCCACACTTGCATCCACACCATTCACGAATGCATAAATCCATAAACATAGAAACATACACCACTCACGCATGCATCCATTTACAAATATTAAAACCTCATCTTAATGTCATTTACACAACCTTAAACCATATCTTACTTGAATTACACTTCAAATCCTTCAGTAAAAAATCCAAAAATGGGCAAAGCAAATAAGGGATTTTGGTAGATGGAGAAAAACCATAAGAGAGAGAAATAAAATAAACTATAGACTGGAATGTTTTCTTTGTAAGGTGTAACATTGATATGAGAAGCAAATATATAAACCAATACATAGAAATGAGCAAGCTAGCTATTTTCGGTGATGGCTAAACAAGAAGAGAGATTGTGTTTTTAGTGATGACATAACAAAGAAGCTATAAAAACTTCCTTGTTAAACAAAAAATGTGACTTAGGTGTCTCCAAGATACATTGCCATGTGTCCCCATTGCATGTATAACATGTGTTCTCCATATAAGGCTATCAAATGTCACTTAACTATTGGTCCACATGTCACACATTAATTGATCCATTTGTTACTCCATAAGTAGTCCATTTGTCAATTAATTACTAATCCAATTGTACTTAATCTAAATTACCAAAAGTCACACTTCCATTTGTCTCCTATTTTTAGATTTTTCCTAGTCTAAAATCAAAATTTTGATTTTTTTCCAAAACATCTAAAATGTTACCAAAAATGTAAAATTAATTCTAATACACACCAATTCAATTTTCAAGACAATTAATCTATAATTCACATTTTATTCGCATTAAAAATCACTTATACCTGGAAAATGTCAATGAATGTGTGTACAATTATTTTAATGAGTGTTAACATTATTTACGTGTATGTGTATGCCATATGATGCATGAAATGCACTTCTAAATTCTTAATAAACTCTTATATATAGTATCCTAGGTTCTAACCCTAATCGTGGGATAATGGGATGTTACATGAACAGAGTAAGAGGACTATTAAGACTGTTGAGGATATGCTTAGAGCTTGAGTTTTGGAGTTTCAAGGAGTATGGGATAAATATATAGCTTTTATTGAATTTGCATACAACAATCATTATCACAGCAGTATCAATATGCAACCATATGAGGCATTATATGGCAAAAAGTGTTGATCACCTCTGTATTGGGATGAAGAGGGTCTAAGGATTGTTAAAGGCCTATGGTTGATTCAAGATTTTGTTGATAAGGTTAAACTAATCTGTAGTATAATTAAGGCAGCTCAAAATAGGTAGAAAAGTTATGCAGCTCAACACTGGAGAGATATAGAGTACCAATTGGGAGATAAGGTGTTTCTGAGAGTATAACTTTGGCGAGGAGTGCTAAGGTTTAATAAAAAGGGTAAGTTAAGTCCTAGATACATTGTTCCATATGAGATTTCTGAGAGAATAAGACCATTGGCTTACAAGTTAGCATTAACAGCTGAGATGGATCACATTTATAATGTGTTTCCTATTAGTATGCTCAAAAGATATTGCTCAGATTCGACACATGTGTTACCAGCTAAGGAGGTTGAAGTTAAAACTAACTTGAGTTATGTTGAGGAACCGGTTAAGATAGTTAGTTATCAGACTAAGTAATAGAGAAACCAAGTGATCCCATTGATTAAAGTCCTTTGGAGGAATCATTCGAGAGAAGAAGTCATATGGGAAACTAAGGAGAAAATGAGGAAATAATACCCCTATACGTTTGACCAATTAGGTAAGAATTTTAAGAAAAAAATTTCTTAAAGGGAGCATTATAATATGACTTATATTGTTGCATATGAATCATATCATTTTAGCATTCATGAAATGCATTTCATTCAAATGCATATCATTAGCATGCACACGTGAATTGTGATTTTGTACATATTGCACAGATAGTATGTGCACGTAACTGACATATTCTAGGGTATGAAAGGTTTAAAATGATCATGGTGTGAATTGTGTATTGTTATGTCTTGAAATTTGGTTTGAATGATTACAAGTAGTAAATTTGGATTTAATTGTTGCCATTAGAAAATTGATGAATTAAAATGCATCTTTAGAATAAGAAAACTACCAAGTGGTAAGATAAACTGACACATGAAAAATTAGAATGACTAAGCCTATGAAATAAGTGACAAATGGCATAGATAAATGAGTCACATTTGGCATGGATAATTAATTGAAAAATGGAATAAATGATTAAGTGATAAATGGACTAGTAACTAGGTGACATTTGGTAGCTTATAGAGGGGATAAGTGACTTACATGTATAGGGACATATGTCAATGTAATATGGTGACATCTAGCATTTAAGGAGTTATGCTTTTGTAGGAGTAGTTTCAACTTTCTTCATTCTTCTTCTCTTTTTTCTCTCACCACTGAAACCTACTTCTATCTCCCATTCTTGTGTTTTTCTTGAGCTATTCTAAATTACCACACTAAGTACATGCTTCTCAAGATAGCTAAAGAACCAAATTTTTGTTGTCTTTTATCCTAGTTGAAAACCATCCAATTTCCACCTTAAATTTGGTATGATTTTACATGCATGGAGGGCTAGGTAGACTTGATGACTGGAGCTAGAATTGGAACCTAAATAAGTAAGTAAAGTGTTGTTCTTTATGGCATGTTATAATCGAAAGATTATGATGATTGAATTAGGATAGGTTGTATATGATTTTGATGTTAACGATGTGCTGGAAAATAGAGAATGAATGGGTATTTTCTGAACTATTTTTTCATATATGAAAACAATAGTTTATAGGTTGTTGTATGGATGATTCAAGTTAGGATTTGAAGTATAATTGATGAGGAATTCATGCTAAAGATAGGTGTTATTATGGTGTTTTCAAATATGGAAAATTAGAATTGTAGGTATGTTTGTAAAAAAATATTTGTAATGACATAAGTGAGTAGAATTTTGTAAGCCTTAGTGACCGATATGGAAGTTAATTTAACATGAAATGAAGTAACCTTAAATGACATGAAATCTGGAAAATTTCAGGGGTTAGTGATGTCTCTAAACTTGTAAAATTTGTGAAGTATTTAAGGCAGTAACATTATAGACATTAATGATGTTGATGACAAATTTTGGAATTTTAATTTCAGCATTATGTATATGTTGAACCAGCTGAGAAATTTCACTCTAAATCGGTATATTTGGACTTGATTAAGGCTAATAATGAGTCTATATTGTTGCTTGATTAATTAGTTAAGAGTTTGATAAGTTTATGTACTTAATTGATGTCATAATTTAAAGAATGGACTGTTTTGATATAGTTGAGTTCAAATATAGAAATTATGATTTGTTAAAGGAATACATGAGTTATTTTAATGCAAACATAATTTTAAGGACATGAATAACCTGTATAAGGTATGGATGAATGAGAATTGAAGAACATGGGGAATTTATGAATGAGAATTGGGTAAATGTATGAACATATATTACTGGAAAAAGTTTGGATAATGTATAGATCTAGCTTACTGAAATTACAAATTTAAAGTAACAATTGTGTGTGTGTTATAAGAAGCTTTTGATCATGAAAATTTTTAAGGATAAATGTAAAGTATGGTTGATGAATTTGGAGTAAATCAAGCTAACTTAAAGTTACAAACCTGATTGCAAAATGGTAGTATACAAAATATTACATTTGAATGGTCAAGATTTATCAATGGTTACATACTGGTAAAGGTCAATTAAGTAGGCATTAAATGTGAGACATATAAATGTGCATGATTGAATATTCAAATTATTGATCAACTTACTATTGTGTGAACTATATGGGTGTATTGCATGACTAAAGAAGCACAAATTGATCGTCATCATGTAGACATTGCTAGGTCATCAAAACAATAGCTTATCTGGAGCATAGTGTGAGTTAACCTAGATGTTTTCTCTCTATTATTGAATTATTTTCAATTAACTTTTAGATATTAAACTGTTATTGATATGATTGTGATAATTCTAACCATTGATGGTCTGAAGAGTTTACTATTCGGGACTGTATTGGAACTGCTTTTTAATTGTATGTGAATATGGAAAATGTGTACTCAACTAAATGTTGAATGCTGAACTCAGATCCGATGAATGTGATAAATGACTGTGCACATTGAATGGAAGTTATTGATAGAAAAATATGCGAATTGATGCATTCTATCACATTGTTATGTATGATTAAATAAAGGAATTGTGATCGTAGTGATTAGTGTGAAAAAGAGCTTAAAGCTCAGAAATGTGCACAAAGAGCCACAGGTTCAGTTGTTAATGAGCCCCGTATCCACAATGGGCATGAAACAGAATATGAAATAAGCCCAGTATCCACAACAGACAGGACAATAAATAGGCGCTCAGTTACGACAAAGTAAAAGTGAAAGTGGAGTCACATGTCCACTTGCATTTATATATATATATCTGTACATGTATCGCATAAATGATTACGAAGAATTACTATAGTGATATGCAATGTTTGTGTACATGCTGATGATATGAATGATTGAGATAAATGATTGGATTATTCTGAGATGATTATGTGAAATGTTTGTAGTTCATGATGTATTATTAAGATATGATGCATATTGTGATTTGGTATTCATTATTGAATGATGTGATATATCTGCTGCATTGGGAAATACACTTGTGAGTTTGGTTTATATTTATGACATTTGTGTTTTGACTTGAGTGACCACATCGATGATGGTTAACTTACTAAGTTTCAACGTTGATTCTCAGGTATAAGAAAGACCTAGCTTCTAAGGTGATATAATGGAAGTCTAGTACTGTCAATTTTGGAAATAAGAATGACTCAAATGTCTAGTCAGTTGATACCTGTAGAGTCTATATATAATACTTTTGTTAGCTTCTCCTTTCACGTTGAACTTTTTGTATAGAATTTTAAACTACCAAATGTTATGTTATGTATAAACATAGATTATGAAATGTAATGACAATGTAAGTAAGTATCATTTTGTGAATGAAATAAGGAGTTTTGATCTTTGGAAATACTTATGTTC
>JAOTJB010000007.1:6956273-6970940 GCA_027123815.1 Erythroxylum minutifolium | reverse complement strand
GTTAGACTTAATTAACGATTGTATCTTGATTAAACACAACCTAAAGGAAAACTAGGGTTAGTAGAGCTTATCGTTAACCTAAGATTAATAGTTGCTAGGAGAGGTAAAAGAACAACAAATCAATGAAGTATGTTTAATTAGAGTGTAGGCCGAGATAGAACCAAAGAACCAGATTCTTAACGAATTCACCACTTTCATCATTTTTGCACGTTTTCTTTACTTTGTTTTCATTAGCTTATTTTCATTTTCATTTTATTATTTCAAAACCAAATCCCCTAACCTAAACACTAATTATTTTCATAATGAAACCTAACCGAACACTCCCTGTGAGATTGACTTAGACTCACCACTACTATAGTAGTAGGTCTAGTTTATTTTGGTGTAGTGTTATGACGAGCTGCTGTCAACATAACTTTAATTTTCTTTACCTGTTCAATAAAATAAGGTGAAAACTCAAACTTTTGGTGTTTCACTAACAATGTTTGAAAATGTTTTCTTATTTCAACTAGATTTTGAATAAAATTATAAGCATAATTTAATACGCCTTAAAAGCTTTGAACTTGTTTTTTATCTTGTAATTTATCTGGGAATTTTGGCATTTTTTTAGGTATATGAGGTTGAAATTAAATACCTCTATTTCTATTCTGAGAAATTCTATTTCAGTTTCATATATCTTATCCTTTTTCTCAGAAAGAGCAAGTCCATATTTTTCACATAAATCTACAAAATTTATGATGTATAATATGTTATGCAATATTGTTACTAGAATGAATATAAACAATTTTAAGGCATTTGACAATTATCGAATGATCATAAAGAGTTTTAAAATGGATTTGTTGTTTGAGAGTATCAAATAAGATTTTATGAAATAATCGAAGAAAGTTATTTACAAGAAGAATACCAGTACCAATATCATAGAAATGAAAAGATGAACATTTAACAACCCACTGTCTATATAGGCTGCAAAATTTTCAGCTATATGATCATATAATAACAAATACTCGATGATCATATAATTACATTAAATTGACATAATAATTATTATTGAACTTCTATTCCCTTTTGTTGAGTTATGGATACTTAAATATGTTGTGAGCAAATTTTACTTACCATATCAATTGAATAATAGGATTAATTGCAAATATGATATCTCCTCAATAGATGTAATTACTGTATAGAGACTTGGTTGAATGTCTTATAATTTCAAACACTGTAGTCTCAGCATATAAATGTTCACGTGTTAATGCTTATATTGAAAGAATGCCGAAAATTTAAATGATACAATAACAATACTACTGTTTAAGTCTTAAAAGGGGATCGTCATCTCTATTGTTCAAAATTCATAAAAATCAATTTGAATATGCAAAACTTAATTGACTTGAACGACAAATTACAACAAAATCCCTAGAATAGTCAAAGCTCACCGTCCAAATGACACCAAAACAACCACGTGGCTCTTCACCTTTTGCCTTTGTCCCCGAAGCTTTCGATCATCGTTCCGACACGTTGCCACATGTTGATTTGTAAATTCTGGCGAAACCTGAAGGTTAAAACGAGCCATTCCTTACACGTGTCCTCCTCCTACTATAAAGTACATCTTCCAGAAAAATCCAGTTAAGCCCAGAAACAATTCCTCTCAACGCCAAAAGCCAGTTTCTTCTACGCTTCACCTTCTCTACTGTCTCCACTTTATCTGAGGTTGAGGTGAGTTCTCGTCTTATGGAACTAAAGGTTTTTCTTTTCCCCTTTGTTAATTCCTTTATCTTTTGCGTTTGCGTATGTGTGAAAGAGAAAGAGAAAGAGAAAGAGGGGTGGTTTATTTTCTTTTCAAATATTGACTTCTGAAAATTGGAAGTTAGGCGTGTAAATCTTATAAAATCAGTTTTTTGCTAACGTCTGATCTTCTTTTGGTGGACAATTCTTGTTTTTACTATTTTAATGATACCTTGTTCTTGTGCATGGTTCCGAATCAGGCAATAACTTCCTTAACTATTCCGCTTGTACGTTAAAATTATGAATCTTTTCTTTTCTGACAAAAGGTGATATAACTTGTGGAAGGTTTAGTTACGTATTGTTGCGGGATACAAGGAACAATGAGCAGTCGATCGAGCCGAACTCTTTATGTGGGAAATCTTCCAGGGGATATTCGTGTACGAGAAGTTGAAGATTTGTTCTACAAGGTATTCTCTTTGTTGAGTTGTTTGATAACAAATGAATTGTTCCAAGTGTCTAACTGCACTTGGGCTGAATTTTGGCTTTAACTTTGTAGTATTGAACTTGTACTTTTACTCAAGTGTCTTACATTTGGGTTTTGGTAATTTTGTTTCTTGAATACGTGGATGTGTATATATTTGCTAGGCTATAGTTAACGTTACAGTTTGGAATTTGTTCCATTTTTCCTCCCTACTTTGGAAATCAATAGATTGTTGCAGTTAACCTACTTACTTTTGAAGCGCCTTGCTAATGATTCTTTTCCCGTGATGTTGCTCTCTGATTGCAGTATGGTCCCATAGTCGACATCGATGTGAAAATCCCACCTAGACCCCCAGGCTATGCTTTTGTGGAGGTGCGTTGAGATTTTACGATTTAGGAAATTGTTTCTTCACATCCATGATTTCCTTTTGCTTTTCAAGGGGAAAAGTCCGCCAACTATTAAATGTTACCTCATTTCATTTTGACAATTTCCTTCTTTGTTACTTTATTTGATATGTCACATTTTCTTAAGTGTTACACGCCACTTATACAATTATCTGAATTTTTATTTCAGTTTGAGGATCCTCGAGATGCTGAAGATGCAATCGAGGGGAGAGATGGCTACAAATTTGATGGGCACCGGTTACGGGTCTGTCTGTCTATACTCTTGCTTGCTTATGCTATTGTCTATAGTGATGCAATAGTTTCATTGAAAGGGTTTGCTATCTTTAATCATACTTTTATTGAACAAGTGTATGACATGTTAGGTTGAGCTAGCTCATGGTGGGAGAAGACATTCATCACCTGTTGACCGATATAGCAGTTACAGTGGCAGTAGTGTTAGCCGTGGACCTTCCAGGCGCTCAGATTATCGGGGTATATGCTGCTCTAGCATCACTTGTTTGCTTTTATGTGTTTGTTGTTAGTGTTGATTATTCTTTTATGGGTTTGTTGTTAAGTGTTGATTATCTTCTTCTCTTTCAGTTTTGGTTACTGGATTGCCACCTTCTGCTTCATGGCAAGATCTAAAGGTGTTCTCGGTTAAGTTTTGTAATGTCTGATTAAATAACAAGCTTGGATATTTGAGTCTTCAAAGTTATTAACTGTTCATCTATCAGGATCATATGCGCCGAGCTGGGGATGTCTGTTTTTCTCAAGTATTTCGAGACCGGGATGGTAAGAATAAATGGCACGATTTCCATCTTACGAATGTGTATGTATTAATCTATTAGAAAATAACTTTGTCACAGTGCGATCTGCTGGTACTTGATGTGTTAAAACTAGTTTGTTGCCTTATGTTTGCTTTCTTTTTGAAAAAGATGTTTTCTGTGGTTGTTAGTTGAATGATGTATTTTTTTTGTTGGTTGCTGACTTGAAATTGTTTCGATGGTCTAAAATTGAGCATAAAATATTTGATCAAGTGGACAAATGAGCAGAGATTATTAATTCTTTAAAAGATCGCTTCTCCTTCATCATGTAAAAAATCTTAACTAATTATCTTCTCATGATCTGAATGTGTCTTTGCCTACTACATAGATGTAATGGGGATGTCATGTTAGAAACTAAGTGGGTCCTTACTGTTTCCTGTAAAATAAACTTACTCTTTTTCATTTATTTTTCACTTCAGGGATGACTGGCATTGTGGATTACACGAATTATGATGATATGAGATACGCGGTAGGAAAATAAGCTATTGCAAAATTATAATGCAACTCATTACTTGGTTCCAAAGTTTTTGAGGGCTTTATAATTAAGGTCATACCAGTCCTAATCTGTTGCTTGTCTCTGCAGATTAGAAAACTTGATGACTCTGAATTTCGGAATGCCTTTTCTCGGGCTTACGTAAGGGTAAGTAATTGGGTGACTCTATGGCCATGTTTTTCCTGTACTAGGATTTATTATTAGTTGATATGTGCATAGGTGAGGCAGTATGATTCAAGACGAAGCTATTCTAGGAGCCCTTCTCGTAGTCCATATTTATCAAGGCACAGTTACTCTAGAAGCTACTCGAGAAGTCCTAGCCGCAGCCGCAGTCCTAGCTATAGCTACAGGAGCAGAAGGTTAACTCTTTGCTATTTTGCAAGAACATGAGACCATGTTTTATTCACAATCAATTTGACTAAAAGCCTTTTTTATGACAGTTACTCTCCTAGGGTTAAGCATTCATATCGATATGCCTCAGTATCCCCTGTTGGGTCTGTTTCATCACATTCCCATAGAGGAGCATCTCTATCAAGGTATACATTTTAGTTTCTACTGAATTACTTTGTTGGTTGTTTGGTAAACTCTTTGGGAGCTCTGCTGCTATTCATGTTTGGTGAAATGGCAAATATGAAAAATATGGTCTTAAAAAGAAAAGCTTTGTTGATGTATTGTTCTTATTGCTCTAGCTAGTTGATTCTGTGTTTTATTGTTCCTCGTGAATCTGATTCCTCGAGTCTTGTTTAATTAGTGTTTTAGTTTAGTTTTTTTAATAGTTGAGTTGGCTCTCCTTATCCAGAGGCTTCAAAAGAGTGAAAATGTGAAAGCTACTTTATTTAGTAACCAACTGCAATTTGCTATCTGATTATATTTGGAAGAGTTAACTAGATACACGTCCTTCAGCTAAATGTAAATGCAGTGTCTTGAAATCAACTGTTGTCTGGAGTATATGCTTTCTGTCTAGCTGAGGTCTTTGGTGTCTGTTGGATGCGTAATATAAATGTTGGTAATTTTTTTGGACATCTCCATGAGTGGCTTCATTCAATTTGTGGCTGTGATGGTTGGCAGTTCAAGACATCCTTTTAGTTGATTTTGTTATTTCCTTTACGCAAGTGCGATCTTTGTTTTTAGTCTATTTTGTTTTTATCACTTTTACTTTCTAATTCTTTAATCCTCTGAAGTTTTAGGAAAATGCCTTCTTCACTATTTTCCCAGTAAAGTTTGGTAATCACATTGTTATTAAAAACTTCACAAGGGATGGGTCCAAAATTTGAAATGTTTCTCTTTAACTTCTGTCTTGGATTACTTTGTCAAATACATCCATTTGTGGTAGATCTCCCCTAGACCTCTGACTCCAGGACAAGTCTAACTGTATACGTTGTTGAGCAAAGAATTAGTAATTGGCTGGTTGTCATTCATTGTTTATAAGGTTGCATTGTTTGTTTTCTAGATTGATCTTGAGCTGCGACTTGGGGACTGGATGTTAGGGACTTGATGGGATGCGTTCCTCATATGCCTTCACCTCTTTGGTTGTGGACGTATGCTGTTTCTGATGAGGAGGACCCCTGGGGAGATAACTCCAAGTTACAGCATAAATATGTGGTGGATGCTAAATTTATGTGGTGTGATTTTGGTTGAAATTTGGCTGGATCTGTCTTTGTAAAGAGTGTCTTGAAAGTATTAGAGTGATAAAATGTGCCCAGTGTCTTTGGATGTGGTCTTACTGACAGGAAGTGGGTCTCCTTTTGTTGGGAATAGATGGGGGAGCATCATTCCGCGTTTCTCTTGCATCTATGTTTCCTATCTGGACATTAATTATTCCAAGTTATTGGTGATCTACTGGGGAAAACTGTTGCCACATAGTGTGTGTGTGTTTGATATTTGGTTAGATAGTTTCATTGACATAGGGTAGTCCCTTTTGAAGTGGTGAAATTCTGCAAACGCATTTGACTGACGTCAGCTGGGAATTTTGTGCTTAGGCTTTTGGGTGAAAATATTACAATGGATATTTCTGGCTATTGAGTTTGCTTGCTTCTGAATATTTTTGCAGATCCTCGTCAAGGTCAAGATCCCCACTTTCATCTGTAAGTAAAATTATTCAATCATACTGCAATTTCTTTTTTCTTTTGTCATTCTCTTGGTGCCCTACAGCCTCGTCGTAGACAGGTACATGGAAAACGAAGTAGGAGCGTATCTTGTTCTGCATCACCTTTGGTGTGAACTGTTCTTGTCAGTCATTTGATTAGTTATGTGGATGCATTTTCTACGAAATTATGCTGTCGAATATGTGTGCGGTCCTGATTTTAGGTGCTACTTTCTGGCAGGTGAGATCTGATCGAAGTCGTTCAATGGATTCTAGGGATCGATATTAGGTGGTCTCAGACTGGTCATGAAATGTTTGGGAAGAACCTTAGAAGGTTTATATAGCTAGAGATATAGCTTCAAAGAGTATCGTCTTTAAGAGTAATTCGAACCAAGTACTCCGTTAATCTTTCTCCAGACTATGCTTGATTGAACCATTTTAACAGCATGCTACGGTTGTTTCCCTAGTTCTGTAGTCTACGTAGCCTGCAACCTTCCAGTGTATGATAATAATGGACGAATTGGAGGCTTTTATATCATTGAATATGCTTGTGACTACGTTGGAATATTGTCGGACATCAAAGCTAATCTACGTAATGTGTGTATTTTATGAACCAAGTTTAAACTCGTCATTCCTCTGCTGATTGTAGCTTGTGTTAGTTTAGCATGGTGGCGTTTTAGCTTTGTCTCTTTTGGAGTGAATAATTAAATGAAAAATTGCACCGGCGACTTTGTTGCAAGTATTGGGTATGTTATTCTAATAATATCTAGTGTTAATCTTTTGAATTGAGTAAAGAGTTGAGTGGAACATAAATAATTCAAGTAAGCTTTAAAAAGTTCAAATAATATATGAAGCACTTAACATTTTGAAAGATTATTATAATCTTTTTTTTAATTTTATTTCGAGTCATTTCAATAGTTTAATATGTATTGTAGTTCAAAATTTTTTTAAGTTTCAAACAAACATTGGAAATCTGTTGGAATGGTCTTGATCAATTTTTAGATGCTTGGAAAAAAATTTTAAGTGTCCAAATTTGATGAGGTATTCGTGGCAGTTAATTTTTAGTAGCAAGGATTCATTTTGTTTCAAAGTTCATAGGAAGGAATGCATAAGATGGTCTCATATGCATCCCCGACCAAAAGGATCTGACGTCATCATTTTGAGGTTTGCCCAAAAAAATCCTAATCTTAAACTGAAAATGCCAAAGGGAAGTGTTTTTCTCCAATGTTGTGAATGTTTCTTACACTGCACACGGGATAATCAACGATCTTGTTCCATATCATTGTTATATTTTTGTACCAACACGTTTAGGCTTACTAATTTTTTACTCTTTAGTACCTTCAAAAAACCTATACAAAAAGATAAACATGGAAAGTGGAATCAATAATTAACCTTTTGTTAGCTTTGGGCAACAGTTCTCTAACAGAGCATTACTTGTTTCATTTTTCCTATATATTTTTAGGTGATCGGTAGACATGTCAATTTTGGCCTGACTTGATTTTGGCCCGAGATTGGCGGGCTGTGGATGGGTTACGGGCCGACTATTGTCTGCCCGGGTTGGACCGTGGGCTGACCATGGTTGTCTCGTGCGGGTCACAGGTCGGCCCGACAAAACGGTGTCGTTTTGTCCAAAACAATGTCGTTTTGTATATTTTATTAAAAAATATAGACGAGCCAGGTTTGGCTCGGCCCGCCCTTGGCCCGTTGAGTTGCGGGCAGGACCATCCAGGCCCGCAGCCCGATATTTTTTAGGCCCGCCCTCGACCCGACCCGACCCTGCCCATTGACATCCATAACGATCGGCACTAGAGTACTTTAAGTAAGCTCCCATATGAAGTCCAAAATCACCTAATGAATCAAGCGATAACTCAATAGAAGTTTCAATTAAACAAATTATTGGACCATCAATGAATCTGCATATTCCGTGAACTGATCCACTGCAACCAACATTGAAGCCTTTACATTCCACTTTAGGAATCCCACAGTAAAATCTAGAGATAGTCAACATCCATAATCTCTCTGAATAGGCACATGCTACAATAATCCAACTTCCTTTTACCTTTTCGTTTTATTTTCTTGGAACATAGTGCAAGTATGATAATAAGCTTTGATTTTTTCTTCCATATGTAGCCGCATGTAACAATATGATAGTAATGCCATCATTTATTCACATTTGGATGTCTTGCTCACTATGGTTTAAGTGATTCTCTCCTGAGTTCCTACAAAGTCATCCAACTTCAACAGTATACAATATGTTGCCTTTATAGACAAATATCCATCATTGAATGACTTGCCTTTATAGACAAATATCCTTCAACACCTTAGTATGAGCTAGCCACTCCGTAGACTTGTATCTTCGTAAGAATCATTCAAGCTTAGCCCTACTTACTAAGTATCTCAAGATTTTGATTTTTACCCTAAACCACTTAATTACATATCTCCATCTTAACATATAGTTAGTTCTTCCATGAACATTCTTACACCTATAGCAAATGGAAAATAAGTTCATTCATATAATTGCTATACACAATTTTATCATGAAGATACACCACCACAAAGTTATCAAAGGAATCACATAAAATATCATTTGTCAAATTACAAATATAGTAGAGGGTGTTGTCAAGCCAAAGGGAACGATAAAAAAATTCTTATGCATCATATCGAGTTACATAAGTGGTTTTTGACTCATCAGCTTTAGTAATTTTGGCCTGCCAATAACTGGATCTAAGATTCAACTTTGAAAAGATTGAATCCTTTCATAATTTATCCATCAAACCACACATTCAAGTAAATCACTTGTTATTATAGAAATCAAGTAATATGTAAGAATACACAAGAAGAGAGGTTGAATTGTGATAAATCGTCTACAATAGATATCTTTAAAAAGCTTCTTGATTTTCTAAGATTCAGAAAATCTACAAAATGACGTACTTAAAGCATTTGAGTAATGCAATAGCGGAAATAGTACATATTCTACTAACAATCAAAAAGATAAGGAATATGACACCGTGGTTTATATTGGTTCACCCTTAACCTTAGGGTTATGTCCAGTCCTCAGAGTATCTCTAAGATTTCACTATCTCTTTCAACTTTTACAAGTATTATTTTGTACTTCCAGAGCCTCTTCAGATCTCTTTCACAAAGTATTCTTTATCTGCTATCTTAGCCTCTTCAAGCTATAGCCTTTCCTTCTCGCTGGAAGATTTTGAGTTTTCTAAACTCAAATTATAGGTTGACTTGATCTCTCTTCTTTCTTCTTTTCACTCAAGCTATGTTTACATTAAAGAATTAAGAATTGAAGGTTCTGAGTTGTAAGATTGTCTTATTTGTTCACCGTACTTTTCTCTATGATTATACGTGAAATTTATATTCTAAATCTTCAACGGTCTTCTTGATAACTGCTTGTAGACTCTTCATAGATCAGTTATTAGTTGAGTCCTGTAACCAACTCCAACTAGCTAACTAAATGACATTGTAAGTTATTCTTCAATATTAACATCTTGTTTGTTTTGTATAATTCGTCTTATGTCATTACTTCGTCTGATGTCTTCACATCATCTGATGACTCCGCATCGTTTGATGACTTCGCATCATCTAATGACTTCACATCTTCTGATGACTCTGCATCGTCAATGACTTTGCATTGTCTAATGACTTTGCATCGTCTAATGACTTCGCATCATCTGATGACTTCGCATCATCTAATGACTTTACATCTTCTAATGACTCTACATCATCTAATGACTTTGCATCGTCTAACGACTCTGCATCTTCTAACGACTTCATGATTTGTGCCGCTTACATCCATCTGCACACTTAACAAACTCATCAAAACAGTTCACACACACTTCTATTATTATTATTATTTGACTTACATCAAAATCAATAGAAGAAGTGAAGTCTTCTTAACTTAACACACATCAATGGAATAATATACTTTTCTTTAATGGTTACCTTATTAAGTACTTGGTAGTTGACACAAGTTCGTAGTGTGTCATCAACCTTCTTTTGAAAGAGAATAGGAGTACCATAAAGAGCTTTCAAGAGTTAAACATGTCCTATTTTTAATAGTTCACCCAATTTCTTTACAACTCTCTTAATTTTAATAGGGACATCTGATATGGATCATGAGCATAGGAAATATAACTTGGTTCCAACTTAATTCATAATTGATTGCTGCCTTTATGGTAGTTCCTCAGGAAATTTTATTACGTTTGTGGTAGTTCCTTAAGAAATTTTGTTGGCATAAGATCTTGGTATGATTTCCAATAAATGAGCAATCATATTAGGCACTCATTGATTATTAAATCAAGGTAAATGTTCTACTTAGATTTTAAATCTTTTTCTATAGTCTTTTTTTAAATAATAGGAGATTTTAGCTTGTTGTTACTTCTTTTTTCAATAGGCTTACAACATCTAAAAGAACAATGGATATATTCCTCTATGAATATGATTAAACCTAGATACGGATATACTACTACTTTATGTTGTCAAAGGAAATTTATCCAAGGATGATATTGAAATCATCCAATGGTGTCAATTATGTTTATCTTGCCACTCTAGCCATCAACATTCTTTGGTATATTATAAACTACAATAGCAACATCTCTCACTTTCGCATTCACCATTCTAAATCGGTTTATGCTCTTTCTTACTTTCATATTTTGAACTTAGCAATCAACTTGTTTATATTGAATGTATATATGGGATCAAGATCAACCATCACAATAACGTCTTTACCATTAATTTGAATTGTTATATGTAATAGAGGCATATGCAATAATTACATCACCCAAAAGAGTGTTGAGAAAATAGAGAGGATTCACCCTTGTTGCTACTTCACCATTTGTTTCATCTTTAACCACCATTACATTAAGTTTCTCTAACTTGGGACATCCCCAAACAAAGTGAGGTCCATTGCAAATGAAAAATCCATTATTCTTTTTGTTCCTTTTTCCATTATATTGAGGCCTATTTCCATTCACCTTATTTTTCCATTTATCATTTTATACTTATTCTTCCTCATACTTATGTTTACAGTTCCATTTTCTTCTTGTCCTTATACTTTTGACTAATTGGAAGCACCAATTGCTTCTTTATCCTTGTTGGATACAAATGAATTAAATGATCTGGTATTATAATAATATGCACCTATATTTAAAATCTAAATGGAAAGCTATTAAACATATCTTCTTTAGATATGTTATAGATGTCCAACATTAATGAACTAAATGCCTTCATAAAATTATGAATAGTCCCCTTATGTCATAATTTTTTTATGCATTGCAAAGAAGGAATTATTGCTTTTATCTCACGAAAGAATACTTCCTATGTATTGATTCATTTTACCAACATTAAAATCATCCTATCGGGTCACCAAAATTTTTTTGCATCTCCCATTAAATACATGTTTGTTAACCTGAATATCAACTTTAAGACCCTTATAACATCTGCATACTACTATATGTCCCAAAGAAATTTCTACAATTCTTTAGCATCTCAAGCTCCATTAAAATGCTTTAGATTAGGAACTATTAGATTGGAATAATTTGTGTCACCCCTTGAGCAGTACGTAGGAGGACCAGTACATCTTCCAATAAACCAACTCTCTTATTTTCCTCATTAAAAATGTCATCGGAATGCCTTTGGTTACCAATTAAAAACATCACCAAGTTAATCAATATGAGGAGTCACTTGATTCCTTTATCTTCCTTAATGGGACCAAAGACATGCTATCGAATAAGCTTCTCCCATATTACTTCCAAATTCTTCTAACCAACCATTGCTCACCATAAATGGCTTCCAATCTGGCTCTAATACTAGTGATGTGTGCTTGATTGTCCTTAATACTTGGCGATTAATGTTATGAAATGCTTAAGACACTCATTTTTTGTTCACATTTGGTTTTAGATACAAATTGGAAGCACAAGTGCTAAAATGAGTTAAAAGCACATTCTTTGAGCCATCCTTTTGATGTTCTAACTCATTTTTCTTTGTGAACACAAAGGAGCTGGATTAGAATGAAGTTGGGATAAGAAAATGTAAGAAAATGATGCATTTAGCATGATCTGCAAGATGCACGGTAGTGTATCCACTTGCACAATCATACATAATCATGAAAGTGGCGTTATTTTGATGCACAGTTAGATACACTGATGTGTATCAAACCATACATCTCCTCAAAAACTTGGTTTTTCTTATAAATAGACATTTGAGAGGCTAAATAAGAGGTGAATTATTTTTGGAACATAAAGGGAGGTAGCATAGTCACTTCTTGGAGATCTATGGAGGGCTAATCCTTCTTTTTTCTGGTTCATGAGGGAAATTAAGTTAATGATCACATATAAACATCTTTTCATTGTGTATTTTTTATCTTCTCTCTTTAGAGGTTGTTTATGCTTTTATTTTCTTATTGTTTTGTGTATTCATATATGAATGATTAATATTCTCGTTCTCAGTAGATTGTTTGTGTATAATGCCAAAATATGGAATACAATACGTAATAGCGGTATTTTCAATTCATTTGTGATAAAATAAAGGTAATGAATCATTAGGAATAGCATAACATAAGTTAAACGACCTAAACTTGTATAGTTGTTGCCTAGAATAATCTATTTTCCTAGTCTGTAATGTGATTGTCTTATTAAATCTAAAGAGCTTATTCTACTTTGTTTGGTAGCTAAGTTTAGTCAAAGAGCTTATTTTGATTAAATACGACTTAAAGGACACTTAGGGGTTAATAGAGCTTATTGTTAACCTATGATTAATAGTTTTTAAGAGAGGCATGAGATCAAAAAGACGATTAAGTGTGCTTATTTATGTGTACGCTAAGATTGAACCGAGAATTGGTTTCTAAACTCATTCATCAATTTTATCATTTTCTCATTGTTTTATTTAAATTTCTTTCATTAGTTTAATTTACTTTACTTTGTTATTCGAAACCAACTACCCCTACCCCAAAAAAAAATCAAACACTAATTCCTTTCATTACAAAAGCTTTACATATATTCTTTGTGGATACAATTACTACTCACCATTACTATAAAATTTAGTGTGCAGAGTTAGGTTTTATTTTTTGATGCATTCGACAAGCATCAACTAATTTGAGGCTAAGATTTTGGACACAAATCCACTATGTTTGCAAACTAATTCACAAACTAATTCAGTTTTAATTTATCAAACTTAAAGGCATACTTTCATTAAATAACTTCCAGATTCTACATTACTTATTTATTTTCATGAAAAAATGAATATGGAAGTTAATAGACAATAAATGTGGAAGTTTTATTCAAGCAAGAAGATGAATTACATTTCGTGTGAGCGCTAACATAGTCTAAATTGTGCCCTATATATGTTTCCCACTTGTATATGTTATAAATAATATTTATAAGGAAATTTTATATAGTTACATCTTAATTTCTTGGGAGATTTGTCTAAACAACACACAAGTTATACAAATAGTTTGCAACTATTGTATTTTTCCACACAGTGTAACTATTGGAGGGGTAGTTTGTTATCAACTAACACAATCAAATTCATTATCACCAAATAACTACCAAGATAACTGCCACTGTCCAACATAAATAGTACAAGAAAATTAGAAATTACCATTGGAACATTACTGATGGAAAAGATTCTATAGTCAATTAGCAACAAAAATTGATTTTTCATCGATAAAATTGTCGTATTTTGTGATGAACAAATTATTCGTCAGTAAAGGTGGAGGAAAATTATCCCCGCAATTTTTCCAATGGAATATAGCGTTGGAATAGTGAAGGTTGTTGTAAAAATTAGTGGTAATGGTTCGTGGCAAAATAAGAGTTAGGGAGTACTGATGGAAGTTTTTTCCGTCAGTAAAATAGCGACGAAACTATGATTTTGTTAGTAACATTTAAAGTTAAACATCATTGTTGGGTCATCGGCTTCAACATTTTTGATAAAAGGTTTCCTTCACCTTTAACCTACTCGAAGACTCCCTCCCTCTCCCCTGCGTTTTCATTTTTTGTTGTTTTCCTCTCTCCCTTAACTGTTTGTCATCAATTTCTCTTCTCTTTGTTGGTGTTTACGTGCCTCTGTCTTCTCCGATCACTATCCTCATGTCCTTCTGTCGAAGTAAGTCACTCAACATATGTTCTTTGTGATTTTTTGTATACACAGTGTTGATATTTTAAGAGAAAAAGTTACACTTGTTTAATGAATTTTTGGAGTGTTTTTGCATTTGTTTCTATTATCTGTAGTGTATTTGGCTTTGCAATGTGTTACAGTACTTTGAGGAAGGAAAAAGACATGATTTCCTTAGGTTATTTGGGATGAATCTGTCATGTCTTTGAAGTGGTGGACGAAAGTTCAAAGTGGTCTCTTTAATGGTTTTCTCCTTGTTCTAAATGTCTAAATATCCCTTTAGGTGTATCTTTACCTTAGGTAAAACCTTAGACTTTTCTATTGAATGGAGATAGCATTTTACCAAAGAATTCAAAAACTAGTCATTATAATGACTAATTTGAATGAATAATGACTACCTAAATATGCTTTTTGGAATTTAAATCTATGGATCAAGTTTTGAGTTGAAATTCAGGCTTTAAAAATAGGTTTGTAGTCAATTGTCATGTGATTCACTATTATGGATTTTAAATCGACCGTGGACGGTGATTATATTCATATAAGATTTGTAACAAAGGAATACATACTTT
>JAOTJB010000007.1:6943004-6956173 GCA_027123815.1 Erythroxylum minutifolium | reverse complement strand
AATACTAAAAATGAAATACCATTTCACAAATTTTAAGAATGTGTCAATTAATTATTTAAGTCTTTGCAAGTTTGCAACTTTAATATTCTCGGTTTAAAATTTTAATTTAATTTTTTCAACTTACAAACTTTCAATTGAATCAATTCAATTCATCAACATCATCGCATATTCACATCAGGCGATGCATTTCATTCATCAAAAAACTTATCATTTATGTTTTTCTTAATCGGTTAAACTTAAACTAATCCACAAAACCAAACCAAAAATCAACCAAACAATCATTCGACTCTAATATCCAATCAAACCCACGCAAATCACAAACCAAAATAACACCATGACTTGTACAACTCCAATATTCAAATCACAAAAATATGAATCATTCAACTCTGGTATCTAATCCAGATACACGCAAATCACAAAACTAGGTTCCAACTGATTCATAAATCCAAGTTCCAATAGAATCTCAAAATTTAATTCCAACTTTCAACATTGAAGTTCCAACCGATTCAAAATAAAAAATGCAATCAAGCAGGAAAAATCAAAAACTCAAAAAACACACCCAAAAACCAATTCACAAGCTTCAAGTTTTGGGTTAGGTGTCCAGGTTAGGTGACGAGTCAACTTCGGGTGTAGATTTGAGGCGAGTAGCAACATTCTCTCCTCCTTCAAATGTTCAGTGGTGGCGCCAGTGAGGTGCGGTGGTCATCGTGGAGGAGGGTTGAAGATGGTGGCATGTTTGGGAAATTGTGTGGAGGAGACGAGGATCTCTGATGCTGGCGTGGATCAGAGAGGATGATGATAGTCGTCGGGGAAGGAGTAGCAATGCCGCGAAGGGAGCAACACCGCCAGAGAGGGATAGGAGAATGAGAGAGAGAGAACAGCGGTGAGTGAAAGTGAGAGTAAGTGAGAGAGAGAGAGAAATGAGAAGAAGGAAGCTTCGGGTGTGGGAGAGTGAAGCACATAGCAAAGAGGGGGTGTTTTTTAAGGTTTAAATTTTAAAAATTGCAAATAAGTCCCTACTATTTTTCAAATTTATGATACTGGTCGGTATGTGGTTGGTATTTTGGATATCGACCGGTACCGAGCGAAAACTAACGGATAACAAATACTGTTTTGTTTTTCAACCAGTACGGTACATACTGATTGGAACAGAGCGGTATTCATTCCCTTGATTAATCATTAAATCAAGATAAATTCAAATATATGAATGGTTCTAAGGGAATTCTTCATTCGAATCTTATTTATCTACTAGTTATTTTAGCTTATCTATTGCTTCAATTTGGTGATTCTTTCTTTTATTTTAGTTTATTTAATTATATTTTTAGTCAATCATTCATGTTATTAGATAAGATAAAAGAAAAATAGTTAGTGCTAGTAGTTACCATCCTTGTTGGATTAGCACTCGAACTCATTGAAACTATACTATAGAAAATGACATATGCATTTTCTTTAGAAATGTTTTTAGTATTGTCTTATTTTTCAAGAAATATAAAATCACAATCAAATTTTTACCTTCGTACTAAGGATTGAAATATTAGGAAAGTTTTATTTTTAATAATATAATCACTTTTTATATTTACCTATATATTTTAAAACGTTATTTTTTGATCTTATGTTTGTGGCCTAATTTCAAGTTTAGGTTATTTGGTATATGACTAGGAGTAGTCTTGAATTACCACTGAGCTAGAATTAGAAATCAAATGGATGTTACTTTACAATCCAAGAGAAAAGAATCTAATAGTTCGAATGTAGCTACCAAACACAATGGCAAGTCAAGGAGGAAATTGCATTATAGGGGACTATGCTATGGTATTAATTAGCCAAGAGAGGAGGCCAATAACTTGGAGATTAAGCCTAACATCACTTTCTCTTAATGAAATTTAGTTTCCTTTGATTTCTTTACTAATTTTGACCATCACACTTCATTTCCATCATATTTTCACTCACCAAATATCAAATTGTAGACTTCTACGTCTTATTTTTCAAGAAACACCCAATTATGTAGATTATGGATTTTGGATGAAATTTTTCATCCTTGATTATGTTAAATTCAAGGTTTGTTTTTCCTCTTGGCATTTGCTTTTTACCTGTTCCTCCTTATAGATTGATTGGGTGAGAATTTTGGAATTGAATTTTATGGAAATTAAGAGTGAGGGAGTTGATTTAGGGCTAAATTGTGTGACTTAATGCCTAAATTCTGGTTATTTGATGAATTTTCAAGATAAAAACTGCTAATTGAGAACTTTTTTATTATGCCACGACGCTACCTGTTTGCTTGATTTCAAAGTCCCTTTTGAACTCTAATTTGGTTGAAGTTTACATTTGAGAAATTTAAATGGGATGTCATTTAGAAGTTTACATTTGAGAAATTTAAATGGGATGTCATTTAAGAGCAATTTTCATTTTTAGGTTATTTTCATACGGCAACCTTATGGATGGAAAACAATAAGAGCTAGCTTCTCAAACCAGGTATTATCCAACATGAGATCTTATTTTATATATCCTCAAAGGCAGGGCAATGAAACCGGAGACCAAAGTCCATCACACAGACCTGGCTGCCAAAAAGTATTTTTGGGCCATTTCTACAGTATTTTGAGGCTGTCGGAATTGACAGACTCCAAGCATTATATATCAGTTTTCTCACGCATACATAATTTGTTCCAGTCATTTAGTGGCAGTTTGCTTCATCAAGAAAGCTATGACCGATTTTGTGATGACATCCTTTCCAAGCCATGCCTTTGGCGGAAGCCGCTGGACCTGATGTTGGAATCTGAACCACTGGCGGCCTGATGAAATGCACCCCAACTAGAATCTCTGTCAACCTGACTTAACGAAAATGATGGCAAATGATCTCTTTCCCATGCCCGAAATCGAGTAGGAGGATTTTCTGCTTCTTGGAAGTTCCGACCCGATGTGCCTCCTGGGCCAAAGTAGAAGCCTGTCTGATCCGATGATGAAGCCATAGTTCCTACCTGAGACAAGCCTCTATGACTGCTAGACCTTCGGGATCCGGAAACTACTGGCGTGCGGATGGCTGGAGAATTGCCAGGTTGTTGATAGTATGCCTGAAGAGCTTGAACCCTATCACGTGCTCGAGCATTACTGCCTTGGTAAGGTGTAAGCAATGAAGAAGCAATTGAACTCCCAGCTCTTGCATTAGAGCTGTACAAGAAAATGCCTTTAATGCTACATCTAGCTGTACAAGAAAATGCCTTTAATGCTACATCTACAAACTCACTAACATCGACAATCCACAAATACTACAGGATCTACTACAATAAAACACCTAGGTAATTTCGGACCTAGGCAAAGGAAAATAACAATAAGACTCCCAGAAAGAGAAAGAAGATGAACAAGAACAGTTTAAATGTATTGACACTCCCAATGGGTATTGCTGTTTCTAAAGAAGCCAATTCGGTAGAACTTTTGTTTGAAAGGCCCTTGTAGTTTTATAGGAAGAACTGGCCAATACCATTCACTATCAATGACTCAAATTAAGGATCATTAAAACATATGACAGTACGGTACACTAAATCAACTATCATATCAAGAAATAGATTTATGCTACATGAAGTCATGATGAATCGCATTAATAGCACAAGTGTTGAACATTAACCCAAAGGTATACCTGTGGCCAACCAGCAATGGATGCATGAATGATCCAGATCTTTGAAGAGCAGAAATAGTTCTGGCAGATCTTTGAGGAACAGGAGGGATTGAAGGTTGATCTACATTACCAATCCGATTACTAGTAGTAGAGAAGGGAAGGGAATGGTGCTCCCAGCTCTGATAATGTACATCCAAGGCAGGAAATGCATATGAATCAGGAATCTCACTGGGTAATGTTGGACCACTCCAGTGATTATTGAAATTAGAACCATCTGAAATGCTTGAACTGGAGGTTGAAAGAGGCGGATGAATTGGTCCAACATAAGCTATGTATGGGCATGGGTGACTACCAGATGATACAGCAGTGTGCTCCCCAAATATAGCATGATGTCCCAGCAGGTCGTGATCTGCATTTAAACATCGGTCAAATCAACATGAATTTCATTCTGTTCTAAGAACTTAATCAATAGTCACTAAAAAGAATAAGACAAATTTCTTACAAGTATTTGCTGACAATTCCCCTTCCCTGCAATCAATAAACAAATAATATTATGTTAAAAGGAAGAAAATTTCATACCTGAGAATATATATATCAAATAACACAAAATCAGAGTACCGCTAAGAAAACATAAACCAACTATAAGTAACAAAAAATTCTGTAAGCCTAGTCTCTGAAGACAAGGTTAAAATATACTAAACAATTCTGCACTCTTTATACCTCAACAAAATAGCAATGCTTCCACCTAAAAGTAGAACAGGGGCAGCTTTGATAAACGTTTGACCACCCAACCCAGAAGACAGAACAAAAGGAAATTGGATAGTTCAACTATAAAGAACAAAAGACAACTCATGGACTATATGTGGAAAATCAGAAGTAGGATTGGTTATTGTCTCTTGCTCCCTCCCTCCGTTTCTCTCTCTCTCTGTCAGATTTGGGTTTAGAGAAAGATTCACATATTTGGCTACAAACATTGCAAAATTATATTGGCATGAAATGCAAGCTCTGGTGTACTGTAACTTCACTAAAGTATTTGTTGACTGCTCAGTATTTCATATTTTGAGGATCTCATTTTATGGCGGGTAAAAGGTTTAATCCTCAACGATTTCATTGTATGTTAAATCTCTCCTTTTTTAATGGCCGCCCAATTCTGAAATTAAAGGTTCCTGAATAAGTGCACATCCACATAAATCATACATGCATATGTTCGAGAAGTAGAAAGTAGAAAATAGATAACAAGAATTCTCTGTTCAAATTAGATTCGGCAAAAACTTTAAGCACTAAAGCATTGGATGATGCTTACTCGAAGGATGAAGGAAGTCGTGCCAAGCTACCAAATGGGCACCAATGGACTCCAAAGGACTGCAAAACCATTAAGAACAACGATATAATAAAGAAGCAAGAGAAGTAAAATTAACATCATTTTCTTTCCAGAAAATTATTCCATGCCTGGAACACAACTTCAGTCTTTAAAAAGCTATAAATATTAAAAGAGTTAGAGATGTGGACATGAATGTCATATATGCACTTAGATATCACCATAAACATCCAATTATAGAAAATTTTATAAACATGCATATCTGAAATGTCATGGAGCGCAGTAAACAGCATGTCCATGCTATTAAAGAAAAAAAAGAGCTTCTTTCAGTAGTTTAAATGCAAAATGTTAAAGAGGAAACTGAAGAATTTTTTTAAAAATAAAATTACATAACTTCATGTAAGAGGACATCAGGAACTAACTGTGAAACAAGATCTATTATTCAACTCCTATCTAACAAACAGTATAGAAACCGTAATCAATTAACTATCCTCCAGTAACATCACAACTTGAAACAAGATGGCAAGAAAGGCCCTCATTTCCCTGCATAATATAACAGGGGAGACTTTCAAACAGTAGATGTGCGTGTGCTATTAATTACTGGACTAGCAACTCTTTTACAGCTTGATTAAGAACATCTAGGACATACCTTGAACCCAATGGATATGCATTCAATTATCAAAGCATCTTTAACAATAATATCTTCTTCATGATTTTTATCTCCAATTGTAGTTCTCCTTCCTTTCTGTGTTGAGGTAATGGAACCTGTATTCTTGTTTATTGGTCCCAACCTCCCTTCCTACAGTAACTATAGTAATTGCTAACTGCAGCTTTACCACAACAGTTGGCATTTACATAATGCACACAAGATCAAGGCAGGCAGCTGCTGGGGAAAAGTTGGTTGCACCATTTTGTATAGTGCCAAGAGTCGTCTGAAACTAAAAGTTGTGACAACCATTTCAACTTTTTCTAACATTGAAACAGAAACAACACCTAGACAACCCTGAGATGGTGTAAAATTTTTATCCAGATCATGCTTAAGCCCAATCTTTTGCCCATATGAAATATCTAAAGGGACCAACTTAAGGTTAGCCACTCTTTCTTTCATTGTTAACATATTTTCTTAACATGAGCAAATGAGGGTGCCAGAAAGAATTCTCAGCTGTCACAGTTGTTTTATAATGTATCAATGAATTTCCACCCTATCATTTAACTTCTATCCTAGAAGGGGTTGTACATAGAGTATATGGATCGGAGAAATAGGTCATAGAGCCATAACATGGATGGCATTGTAAACCCTCTCTTTAAGATTAAGCCCCAAGTAGGAAAATGATCTAATCATGAAAAAGCAAAAAAAAAAAAAAAACCTATAACATGTATTGGAAAAGAGTAAATGCTTTGGCATAACAGCATAAATGAGAGGTTTCAACAGGCATGATTAGTCACCACAAAAGATTTAACTGAAACAAATAGATAGTTAAATACAACATACAGTATCTTATCTTAAATACCATACCATTTCTGAGTAGCTTAGGTCATAAAGATCCTCATCATGGGCCCAGTCATCCATGCTAAACTCTGGCAGTGAACGACAACCGTTTGCATATAGCCATTGGCCCTTTTCAATTTTACGACAATTAGGGCATTGCATTACACCCTTCACATTAAAAGCAGATCCAATGCAATCTGCAGACATTAAACGTAAATTACGACCAAAAGTACATTTGCATTATGAAAAATATAAATGGTGAGAAAGACATGAAGGGAGATAAATATCATCCTATGCAAATAGAACATTCTCGGCTACATAAACATATAAGAGCACTAGTACAGCTGCAAATGAAAAACGTATTGATATAGGATGGAGAGGAGTATGCTGACTATTTAATATGGCACATACAAACTGAAAATTTAGGTTGCTGGAACTTTGAATTAGGGCTGGAATTCCTAAGTAAGGAATGAAAATAAAAAAATAGGTTTAAAAATCACTCTTAGGGATCTAGCAATCCCTCCTAAAATAAGAATCACTGTCAAAGAAAGGTTCTTGACTTCAGAACTGAAAATATTAGATTATATTAATAATCAAGAAAGTCTCTAAAGCTTAAGGAAAAATATAAATAAGAATTCACAAATGCTTCTAATCTAAGCTGATGAACACAAGAAAGAAAAGCCTAAATAAAATAAAAATTGAACGAATGATATATGTCTTTCAAGTAATCACCATCACATATAGTATCCATATTTTCATAAAATGCATCAGAATCTACTTCAAAAATATAATTAGCATTGTTAGATAGGCTTAGAGAATCCTTGTGTGCTAGTACAATCCAGGGTAGTTTAAAAGGGTAAGGTACAGAAACGACTCAGGAAGTTACTCATTCAATTTTCTCAATATTAAGAAATATGGATAGAAGAAGATTAAAGAAACACAACACTAAACCCCTTAAATCCTTCCACGACGTACAAAGCAATCTTATAATGTCACTTCATGATCAATTGAATACAAGATTAATCACCAGTTAAATGAAAATGTAAAGCCCAACCCCCCTGCACATTGCATACGAAGTATAAGCTGAGAATATTTAAATTTGAATGGCAGTTTCCATAATTCAACCCACGTATAAAGTATAAGCTGAGAATATTTAAATTTAGATGGCAGTTTCCATAATTCAACCCGGATGCATGTTTGGTTATGAATATCAATTGTCAAGGCAGACAAAAAGACATGATCACCCAAAAATGATCGGGAGAAGAAAAGAAGCAACTTCAGGTTCTGATCATAAAAGATCTAGTTGATACATGTCTTGAAAAATCACATCTACCAAACTCATCAACTCCTTCCACTTCCTGACGAAGTATTGGAAACATATACCATTCGTAATGAGCACCTAGGAACTCATAATCTAATCAAACATCACTTAATTCTTCTGATGAACCAAACAAGAATTAAAACACTATTCAGATCTCCATATTTCCAACCAAAAACATCAAATTTCAAAAAACAAACTAATGATCAAAATTATAATTCGAATTCCATCTTACCCAGATGGAATTGGTGGCCACATTGAAGTTTAGCCCACGATCGATTGCCATTATCAACGACCACCTCGAGGCAAATCGAGCAAGATACCGACCCAAAAGACTTGCCACATTCTCCTCCACCACCAACGCCTCCTTCATCCGCATCATCAGCGACCGCATCATTTTCGCCGTTCCCCAATCCCATCAGGTCAAATCGTACTACTTCGTTCAAAATAAGAACCCTAATCCCCAAATATATAATCTCCTCCCTTTTTCCCTCTCCTTTGCTTCTGAATCCAGACTAGGTCGTTATTTGCCAATAATTTAGAAATTAAACCGAAGAAAACGTAATCAATTAGCTCTAGATTAACTTGCGACAGCAGATAGAGGCTTGCATAAAAGAATCTGGAAGGCGATTTCCTCTCAATTTTCCATTTTCTTTTGGTTTTGGATCGAAATTTGTCTTGTCCTGTTCCTTCTTCTTTCCCTGTTTATTGGTTTTTCCTCTCTTTCTCTCTCCGTTGTTTCTCCTTGTCGATGGAGAATTTTTGTCCGCAGACGATTTTCTGCCGTTGGATTTAACAGTTTTGAGTCCCCTGTCCAAACCAGGGCTTGATTGACGGCTCCGATTGAGAATTGGGAGCGAGTGGAAGATTTATGAATATTTGCTAAAACTTATTATTCGATTAAATAAGAATAAAATATAGCATTTTCTGCTTTGTTAAGGTTGGGTGGATCGCATTGTGGATTTTCTCCATTTTCACTGTTCTTCTATTTAATTATGGTATCTTTTTTATTTCTAAGAAGAGGAATAAAAGAAATTGAGCAAAGTAGCAAGAATTTCTTATTTAATGGTTTATAACTTTTCTTCTTTTTTGTGTTAGAGATTATTGTAATTTTATATTTATTATCTTATTAAATCCATATTTATTGATAAAATCACATTCACATCATCCTTTCCATTTATACTTCTTGTAATTTTTAAAATAATTTCAAAAGTAATGAATTTGTATTAAAAAATTATTAGAATAATTATTTTTTTGAAAATTAAGTAAAGTTTTCATTAACTATAGCAAAGTTATCTCAACATTACAATGAATTCACAAAAATAGTACAAATTACTAATCTAATATACTAGATCACAAAGGAGTTACAGATTCCAACTATTCCTAAAGCCGATAGATGGCGTATGCTAACCAAATTTTGCAATCATAATGGCCCTAGCCCAATTGATGATATCTACAACTAATTGATGCTTGATTACTTCTTCACTCATGTAGTTCCTTTAATTTCTTTCTTTCCATATGGAGTAAATTGTTGTTGTAAAAGCATTTTTGCACATAGCTCCATCCTGCACTCTTTGCTTAGCAATATTAGCAATCCAATTTAAAGTTGTTAGCTAATCATAAGAAGAACAATAATCAGTTAGCAAATGTAAAATTCTGCTACAAATAGCTTTGGAGTATTTGCATTGAAAGAATAGGTGTTCTCTATCTTCTTCAACTTCTTTGCACATCACACATATTAGGTCAAATGAGCCAAACCATCTGTTCTTAGTACGAATCATGTTCTTGACGACTAATCAAGTAAATATTGAGGCTTTCTGATTCAATGAGTTCTTCCATAGGAGGTTAAACTAAGGTACAATCTCTCTCTTTGCCTACAATGCTTTATAATATAATTTGTTAATGAATAATCCAGTAGGATCAGGTATCCAGGTGATTGTGTCCTCTCTTTCCTAATTGGTGATCTAAGGGAAATATTCCATCAATAAGTTGAATCCTCTAAAGTTGCCAATCCATTGTCCATGATTCATCAGTGGGGTCACTTTTATATTGAGATGAAGTTTGTTTAAAAGATGGAACAATTCACTCCTTTGGATAAGAGGACTATACTTGGACCAGTTGCCAAACCACACCCAAGTATACTCTTCATTTCCCAACCCATATTTGATCCAAAGGTACACAACATTTCTTAATTTCAACGTTTGCAAGAACCAAGATTATTCCTTGGTGATTGACAAATGCTAGAAGTTTTCATTCCTCAAATAAGTCTTATGTATCCATTTTATCCAAATGGCACACTTATCTTCATATAGCCTTTAGATTCTTTTGCACAATAGTTCCTTTTGCATTAGAGGAATAGGAATTATCCCCAATCCTCTTTGCTTCTTAGGAATTGTCAATTCACTCCATTTAACTTTAGCTTTTTCGAAAATGTTAGTTTTCCCAAACCATAAGAAAGCTTTCATCATATCATCAATCTCCTCGATTACTTTTCTAGGCAGAATAATGTGAGAGAGCCAATGAACATAATGATTTTCAAGCACTAAAACATTTAAAGTGACCATTGCAACTAATGATAGAAATCTATTTTGCTAAGCATTTATTCTGGATTTGAACCTTTTAATGAGTGAGATACAGTTAACATACTTTGGTTTTACATACAAAATTAGGAGTCATTTAAGAGGAAGATCTTGTATTTGCAACTCTGATATTTTGGATAGTTCATCAACATTCCTCACATCTTTGGAGCAAAACAAGCTGCTTTTATCTCCAATCATTTTCAGCCCTAACCAGCTTGAAAATAGCTTAAGAAGTTCCTTTAACATCCTGACTGAATGAGTATTAGCCCTTGAAAGAAAGATTAAGTCATCTACAAACATCAAATGAGTGAGCTTATAACTTTTACATTTATGGTGATAGTGAAATATGCCATTAGAACCAATGATCTTGTTGAGGATTCTAGATAGGCCTTCAAAAGCTAGGGTGAATAGATAAAGGGATAGAGGGTCCCCTTGTCTTATTCCCCTAGGAAAATTTAGAGGCTATGTTGGAATTCCATTGACAAGAATGCTATAGAAGTTGTTTTTACACATAACAGGATCCATTTAGTGAATATAGTAGGAAATTCAAGAGCTTCCAAGTAAGCTTGTACAAAGTGTAAATTCACTGTGTACAATGCCTTGAAAAAATCAATTTTCTAGCATCAACTCTTGATGTTTTTCCCAAAGTTGTATTCCTTCAGGATCTCTTGCAATAGGAGAATATTATCCCCTATAAATCTCCTTTTTATGAATGCACATTGTGTTGGATTTACGACTATTTGTTGTTAGCAAGAATTTTAGGTATTAGCTTATAAACCATCTTGTAATATGAAATTAGTCTATAATCTACCAAGGAAGAAGGATTCAACTCCTTAGGAATAAGGCAAATGTAAGTATGGTTAATCTACTTCAGCATTGTGTAAAAGGATAGACATTCCAAAACAACTTCAATAAATAGGTGGCCAGTTATCTCCTATGTTTGTTAAAAGAACCAGGTTATAAACCCATCAAGCCCTAGAGATTTAGAATGGTGTAAGCCAAATAAGATCCTGTTGATTTCCATACTAGTGAAAGGGGCTGTTAAGAGCTATCTAGTATTTTAAGGTAAAGGGCTGTCAAAAAACCTTTTGATGTTACGAATATCATTAGAACTTTTAGCTGTGCTCATCAGTTGCAGGAAAAAGTCCCTTGTGAGCTTTAATGAAGATGCTTGGTCAAAGAAAGAATCATGTTCCTGTTTCTTCTAGCAAGTAAGAAAGCATGGAAGAATTTAGTGTTTGAGTCACCATCTCTTAACCAATTCATACAGTCTTTCTATTTTAGTAGAGAATTATGCAAATTGAGAGCCTCATGGTGATCCTTTAATCTCTGAGCTTCAATTTGCTTCAGGTGGTTGTTATAAGGGGATCTATAATATTCCTTTTGAGCCCCTTTTAATATCTACTGAGTAACCCTTATTTGCCTGGTATTTGAATTAGAAAAGCTTTTGATTACTTGTTTAACCTTTTTCAATTTCTGTATCAGTTGAAAAGGCTTAAAGCCATTCACATTCTAGTTCTAGCAATTTTCCACAAGGTGAATGAATTCTTATTGAGTGAGCCTGTTGAAGAATCTAAAAGGTGCACATGTCATTTTGACAGCTTGGATATTTTGGATGAGAATGTAGGAATGATCTGAAAAAATTGTTTTTACCAAAGAAAGCAAATGATTGTTGATTGACCTAAAGCATGATAGTCAATATTGTAATAACCGCAAGTGCACTGCCTAGCTGTAGCTAGTATCAACAAGTACGGGTCGATACCACAAAGACGATGAATACTAGTAATTACCTTTCTCTTATTATCGAGCCTACAAATTGATTTTATATTTTTAATAAAAAGAAAATAAAACTAAAATAATTAGAAATAGGAAACGTTAATGAATGCAAAGACAGTGGAATTTACTTAGAAAACTATCGCTATCAGAAATTAGTATCTAGGTCCGAATCCCCTTAAACCTTTAACAGATTAATCTTTTACCATACAATTATTTTGTTGATGTATTGGACCGTGGAGACTCCTTTGGTATGGTAATAGCTGAGCTTGAGTCTACTAACAACTAACCTTAAGGTCTCTAACCGAATTACTTAAGTTAAATCTTATGGGATTGCATTATCAATTTATGGGTCCCTCTATTAGGTTTGACTATAATCTAGAAGATTTATGTCATTCTATATTAAGGGTTACAATCAACTCTTTCCAATTACGGTAGCTCTATTCACGCTAGGATTTCTCAATCTTTACGTATGAAATCAGATTATGATCTAATATTTTCGAGTTATTATAACATAAATAAAATGCATAATCAGATCACAATATATCAAGCAACTAATTGCATTAATAAAAGAATCAAATCACATAAAAGTATTGAAAAAAGGTTAGTCTAACATAAATACTAACTGGATTTTTAGTTACACATGATCGAACACAATATCAAATATAAGTTGAAAGAAAAACAAATTAAAAACAATGTGTTCATAATTCTAAAGCTTCCTAATTTTCTTCGATCAAATGTTCTTACGATCTATAGTTTTGATCTTGTATTTCGATGGATCTTTCGATGAAATCTTCATGTTTCCTGCTTCTCTAGACCAAAATAGTACCTTCTAGATGTTCTCTAAGTTTGGAAATCACCTTCCAAAGTCCCCTTCTACCCACAAAACATCACTTTTTATTGAATTATAGGTTTTTCGGTTATGCACAGGCGTGCACATGAATGTGCATAATTAAAAAACACCAAATATCACGAAAGTGTACGGGTGCTATTTTTTCTATTTTAGTTGTGTTCTTATCCGAATTCCTCTCCTTTACATCCACAAAGGCAATTATCACTTGCAAACACACTTGAAGCATATTAAG
>JAOTJB010000007.1:6927353-6940555 GCA_027123815.1 Erythroxylum minutifolium | reverse complement strand
GTAGCTAATTATAGCTTTCCCCCACATTATAAGTATTTATTACATTAAGAGTTAATTCTCCTCTCTATGGAGTTTAAAAGAAAAGTATAGTTAGTTGTACTAAGTCTTTTGGATGAGATAGGGATCCCTAGATGTTGGAAAGGTAACTTTAGTTCTAGTCGTGGTCCCCATGAAAGGGAGATCAATCTCTTGTATTGAACTAGGCCAAAAGATAAAAATATAGTTTTTTTCAATGGATTGTGATTGGTCGTTTCAATATTAATATTTGAATTAGCCACAAGTGCACAACGTAGCTATAGCTAGCATAGGCAAATAAGGGTTGATCTCGCGAAGACAATAAATACCAATAATCACTCTCCTATTATCTAGCCTACAAATTGAGTATTTGATTTTTAATTAAAACTAAAACTTAAACAAATAAAATAAAATAGGAAACAATAACGAATGTAGAAGACTAAGGAGATTACTTGGAAAACTCAATATCAAATATTAGTGTCTAGGTGATGAATCTCCTTAAAAATAATTAGGTAGTTAATCTTTTAAAATGTAATTATTTTCTTGACTATTGGACTATGAAAATTCCTATCTTATGTTAATAACTCTCTCGAGGCTACTAACAACTAATCCATAGGCTTATTAACCAAAATCTTTCTAGTTAAAGTTTCTATTATTGTTTTACCGATTTATGAATTTCACTATTAGATTTGACCATAATATAAAGGATTTATGTTGACCTATCTCTAGGTTTGTAATCAACTCCTTTCAATTATGGTAGATTGTTAATTGCTAAGTTTTAATTTAATTAAAACCCTCAACTAACGCAAGTGCTCAGATAGTGAATTGTAGTAAAAGAGGGGTCGATCCCACGAGGAGGTGTGAATTAATCTAATCCTAAGGTCTCTAAGAATTAGAAAAATTAATAAAATAAAAATAAAAAACAGAAAAGTAAACACGAGAATATGATTGTTAAAAAATTAACTTGTAAAAATAACATAAAACGAAATTAAAGTTGAGCAACACAAAAGTCACAATTGAAAATCAACCAAGAGAATTAACTAATTATAAAGGAAGGGATTTATCCTATCATCAATGTTAATCTAGTCACTTATGTGTTAATATGGTGTCGATTCTGGACTAATGAGGGTTGGATTACTCTCTCTTAAGTTATAATCACTAAGCCCTAGTTGAGAATCCCTAATTAAATCGAGTAACTAAAAATGTAATCTCTCTATTAACGATTAGCCCACAACCTAATTAATTTTTAAATGTTCTAATAAACAACCGAGTCCTCACATGGGATCTCTCTCCGTACAAATTATCGATTTGATTAATTGCATAGTCTATTGAGTCATTTAACTCTCATTAATCTAACCCAATCATTTTTATTTTCACCCTCTAAGTTTATTATAGAAATATGCAAGCACTGTAATTAATCACAACACCCAATCATTCAACACAAAAGATAACTAGATTAACATTGAATCAATTCAAAATCCCTAAAGAAGAGTTAAAACATCATCAACAATCCAAAACCCATAATCTTAATTCTTATATTCATATCAAAATTCAAAGTAAAAGAATACAAAGATGAAAAGAAACGATCACTTGGAAGGGATTGGACGACTCAAGAAAGGTAGCACCTGCGAAGACTCGTTTCCTCTCTCCTCCTCTTCCTCTTCTCTCTTGGAGTCTTCCAAATATGGCAGAATTTAGAGCTCTTTAGGGTTACATCATGCCTTATATAGTCTTTTCCATTTAGGGTAACCCTAAGGTTTTCAGGGTCTGAAAAGTCCCTTGAAAACTTAAAACCGGAAGGTTATCTGTGCTATCTGTCGCTCAAGCCACGATCGTTACCTTATTATTATTCCTCCTTCTGTCATGATCCTAGCAGACTGGCCATGATCGTGGCCCTTCATCCATGCTTTTGTCATGATTGTGGCACATTGGCCATGATTGTGTCCCTAGGTTCAGCTACGAGCTTTCTACAAATCATCTTTATTCTTCAATATTTTCACTGAAACACTAACAAATACATCAAGGCACCTCAAACACATAAAATTAAAGCTCAATAGGGTGCTCTAACCCACAAAACACAAATATTTAACTAAATAACAAAATCCTAACCTAAACATGTACTAAACATTAAATTTACCCACTAAAGACATCCTAAACTCCCACTAAAACATTATACAATCTACAACTATCATCATCCTTATACTTAAACTTTTGCTTGTCCTCAAGCAAAACCAAACAACAAACAAAAAAACCAAAATACAATATACACACATATGCAATAATGAGGCAATGACATTAAACTTAAAGAAACAAATTTAACTACAAACATCATCTCTCAAATTGTTCTAACTTCTCTCAAATTGTTCTAACTTATTAACTTGTGAAACTTGTGTCTAAATATTTCGGATTAAAAATACATACTGATCAAAACCTTAATGTCAAGTTTATTCACCCCTATCATTTGCACACACACATTGATAATTATTTAGTCAATCAAAATTGTAACTATCCCTAAGTAGGTTTTCATAAAAATTCAAACTATTCACAAAGATCAGTAGGCCTATTAGACAAAACATTATTTTTGTTGATTTTGATTAACATGAACCTAGCCTTTTAAAGTGAAGGCAAATATTTGTGATGAATGCTGATCTGATTACTCGACTAGGTCACATTTTTATTAAGTGGCTAGGTTAGAATGCCATTATAGCCTTTTGACATGAAGGCAAACATTTGTGATGAATGTCCCCCAGTTACTCAACTACATCACATTCTCAACTGGTTACTAGCTATATTTATAACCTGAAGTCCAGCGGAATAGTTAATTGCTTATAATTTACACATTTTTTAGTCTACCTCATTTCTTTAGCTAGTAATTCTTATGAAAAGATACTAACAATGCTACTTATTTGATTGGTCTAAAATTATAAATGAATGTGAAAAATTCCTAGGGTGAATATACTACATCATATCCTAATTAACATGCATATTTAGCTAAAGTAACCTAGGTCGCTAATTTCACGAGCAAATAAATCTTTGCAACCTAAAAGACTGTGTTCACAGTTAAATCGACTTCGTTAAGTCCTAGCCATTGACACATTCACACAAATCACATCATAAAACTAAAATAAACATACGATATGCAAAATTCACATTCAAAATGAAGGCATACATGCACACAGCGCGACCCTCCCCACACTTGGACAACACATTGTCCTCAATGTGAGAAGAACAACCAAAAATGCATAAGGTGGGAATAAATATAACATAAAATAACATGAAAACATAAGAACTACATAAAGACAAAATTGAAAAAAAGAAAGGGTTAGAACACAAAACCATCAAGGTCATTGAGGTGGCAATGGTGTCGAAGGTGGAAGTTGAATGCTTTGAGCCTACTTTCCTATCTTGTACTTGATTCAAAGAGAGAAAGATAGTAATCCTCAACCATTCTAAATCATGAAAACTTATTTGTCAAAACGTAAAACAAATCTAACTGCACATAATTTAAATTTAACTCCTAAATGTGTTAAGTTATTGTCATTAGCTTGAACTTGCTTCCTTGGAAGCGTACTTAATTGTTTGAAAGGAGGGAAATCACTTCCTTGTCTTTGGGAATCACTCATTCGAGAAATGGTCTGTAACAATGCCCTTTGACCTTAAAGGTCTCCTTGTTTGAGTTATCCAATTCAAGGGCTCCATGAGAAAACACTTAGGATACCATAAAAGGTCCACTCCAACGTGATTTAAGTTTTCCTGGACATAGCCTCAGCCTCGAATCGTATAGCAAAATCGTATCCCCGACCTTGAAATCATTTGGCCTCAGATGAGAATCATGCCACTTCTTTACCTTTTCTTTATAGAGTTTGACGTTTTCATACATTGTGTCGAAGCTCATCGAGTTCATTGAGTTGCATAAGGTGTTTTTCTCCCGACTACTTCCAATCAAATTTTAGGACCTTCGTTGCCCATAATGCACAATGCTCTAATTCTACGAGCAAATGAAACCCTTTATCACAAACAAGTTTAAAGGGAGTAGTGTTGATCGGAGTTTTAAATGCGATTTGATAAACTCATAAGGCATCCCCCAGTTTCAATGCCCAATCCTTTCTCGAACTACTCACTATTTTTTCTAAAATGTGCTTGAGTTCTCGATTTATGACCTTGACTTGTCCACTGGTTTATGGGTGGTAAAGGGTAGCAATGCAATGATGGACCTCGTATCTTTCTAATAGAGCATTAAAAGATTTGTTGCAAAAGTGTACTCCTCTATCACCGATTATAGTTCTTGGCACTTCAAATCGATTAAATAATCTTTTTATAAACTTTTGTACAACATTTCCATCATTAGTTGGAGATGCCATGGCTTCGGGCTATCGAGATACATAATCCACCCCCACTATAATGTACATGTTTCTCATGGAAAATGGAAAGGGACCTATAAAGTTGATTGCCCATACGTCAAAGACTTTAACTTTCAAAATGTTGGATAAAGGCATCTAATCTCTTTTGGAGATGTTGCCTACTCTTTGACAACGATCACATTGTGCCATGAAAGCTTGAGCATTCTTAAACAAATGTGGCCAATAAAATCCACATTCAAGTACTCGAGCTGCTATTTTATTCGCCCCATAATGGCCAACGTATTGAGCTTCATGACATTATGTTAATATATCCAACATTTCGTCATCTGGCACTCATCGTCTTACTAACCCATCAGCACATGTTTGATACAAGATTTGTTCATCCCAGAGATATCAGTTACACTCATGTAAGAATTTCTTCCTCTGTTGATAAGAGAGATTAGAAGGAAGCTAACCACTGGCAACATTATTTACGATATCGACAAACCATAGTGTAGCTAGACTGTCAAGCAATATCAGAGTTTCATTAAGGAATTTCTTATTGATATCTTCACTTTGCTCGCATTCTCCTCCTTCCAAACGTGATAATTGGTATGCAATCACAGTTTTCGCTTTCTTTTTATGTCGCACTTCTATATCAAATTCTTGTAAGAGTAGCACCCATCGAATAAGCCTCAGTTTTGCATCCTTCTTACTGAAAAGATATTTTAAAGCTGCGTGATCTGTGAATATGATTATCTTTGATCCCAAGAGGTATGATCGAAACTTATCACATGCAAACACCACTACGAGTAATTTCTTTTCTGTGGTACTATAATTAAGTTGAGGTCCCGTAAGGGTCTTGCTTGCATAGTAGATGGCATGCAACCTTTTATCTTTCCTTTGGCCCAATATACAACCTATAACTTGGTCGCTTGCTTCGCACATGGCCTCAAATGGGAGTGTTCAATCAAGTGGCGTTAGCAAGAATGAACATGATTGAATTTAATAGAGTAAACACTAACTCTATTCAATTGAAAAATTATATAACAAAATGATTAAATTATACATCATAACTATAAATGGACAAGTTAAGTCAAACCACTTTGACATTACTAATATGTGGGTGGTCATAACATATTGCTAGATGTCTATCTTGATCTATAGATATAAGTTGTTTAATTGGATAATTAAAAATAAATTAAAAGGAATTTTAATTTATCTAATTCTAATTCTAATTTATAATCATTGCCTACATATGAAGAACATAATGAGACACGTATAAAAGTGCATTTAGAAAGAGAATAATTCAATTTAAATTAAGTTGGAATTAATTGTGAAGTTTTAGAAATATAATAAATCAAATATGAGATATTTGATTGTATTAAAATTAAGTTGCAATTATAATTAAAGTTTGATTTTAATTATAATTAAGGATTTAATTTTAATATGAAAGTATCGTAGTGTCTTTTTGTATAAAAATAGAAAGAAGGAATAAGAGAGTTAGCACTCTTGCCTTTTCCCCTTAATAGTTAAGTTCTTTTTCTCTACTATGTGAATATTATACAGGCTACACACATACATAGCTCATTGTTGACAACTTGTGTAGAAGTTATTTTAAATCAGGTACGATTCAATTACCTTTTTATTTATGATGCATAATTTTAAAGTTATTTAAATATAGAGATTTGATTGAGAAAATCTAAATTTTATTTTTAATCATGATTAATTTCCCAAAACATTTACCTACCACACATGTGAGACCTTGTCTCTCTATTTACAAACGGTCAAAGCAATTATTCATTTCAATATAAGTTATCGATACATGCAGAGTATGACTTATAACACTAAGATTGATGATGTAACCAAAACAGGCCTATGTTAGGGATTAGGCAGTTCTTCCCTCTCATAGACAAATATTCACCCTCTATCTAGACCTTAGTCTTTCTAGTCATACATTCACAACAAAGTCTTCGCCGTTTTATGTCGAGCTTCTAAGCTACCCTTTTCTCTCTAAGTTAGGCCTCACCTTTTAAGCTAACCTTCGCCTCATAACAAAGTTGTCTTGATGTCCAGTTGAATATTTTGCAAAAGTTATAATTCATTTTAAATAATGTGATACGTATCTAACCCTTTATTTTAGTGAAAACATTAGACTCCCAAGCCTAGCTTAAAGTCCAAAAAGGTTCTTTTTTTTTTTTTAACTAAACTCGAACCTTTCCCAATACTAGATCAAATTAAATCTTATCCATTGATCGTGTCTAAACTTTTTTACCAATTCTATCCGTAAGTCATATATCTCATTACAAGAAAATAATTAAATGACATTTTTTATTTATAATTATTATCCATATACATGTTTTGACAATACAAAATTATGTGCCGTATAACCTATCATTAGAAAAATATAATTAAAATATAGGGATGCAGAATAACTTTTAATGACTCATTCAAGTGTTATAATTTTAATGAAATAATTATGTATATTATTTTTTAAAAAATTAAGTGCATATTATTTAAAAATTAATAACCTTAGTAGAGATTTGTAAATAAAATATTGTAAATTCAGGGACTAAAATGTTAGGGAAGCATTACGCAGTATGGGGTTTCCATGTAATACATGACAATTCACAACTAAACTCTATTTTAGTATCTCTAGTAATCTTCCATGTCTAGAAATATAAGCAAGCAAAAGGCAAATGCAAACATCCCCTGCCCTGTTAACTTCCACTACTTCCCCAATATCCAACAATCAATGAATGATGGAGACATGTAATGCCACAATTCTCATTTTCCAAATAAGCTCGTTTTCCATTCCCTTTGCCCTCTGATTGACATTTCTTTTCGCCATCTATGCATAGTAATTCAAGCTTGCTTTCTTCTTTGCTTGGACTTGGATAATTCCTTCATTAAAGTCCTCATGGTTCACCTAGTTTCACATATAACGAATAACTTGTACTAGTCACTTCCACATTACAAAGTATTAGCCATCAAGGACTTCCCCGCCATGCTTAATAAGCAATAAAAATATTTAAAAGAAACAACATATATCTGCAGTAGGAAAGTTCATTGTCATATGGGCGATGAGGCGGGCTGGTAAATAACCTTTTTTTTATGATGAAACACCTACTATATGATAGAATGCAGAGACATGTGGCAGGAAACATGAGAGAGAGAGAGGGAGGGAGCACACCTCGGTGGCGTCACGGCGAAGAGCTAACATGCCAGCCTCTACACAAACAGCTTTTAGCTGTGCCCCATTGAAATCATCCGTTGACCGAGCCAGTTCTTCGAAGTTGACGTCAGGATGAACATTCATCTTCCTTGAGTGGATCTACACCAGTAAAATCTATGTTTGAACCAAAGGACAAAACAAAAAAATTATAGGCTAGAACAATATTCTGTCATCAACCTGCAAAATGCGAGCTCTTGCTTCTTCAGTTGGATGTGGAAACTCAATTTTACGATCCAAACGTCCAGAGCGCATGAGGGCAGGGTCAAGGATATCAGCTCGATTTGTTGCTGCGATTACCTGAAATTCATACACAAGTTTGAGGACCTAAACACTTAAAAAGCACACGCACAAAAAATAAGTCAAATCTAAGTACTATATGCGCACTTTTACCATCAGCTTCTTCTAAAAATGCTCATGGTAAGAGATGTATCAGCTAACCTTAATTCTTTCATCACTGCTAAATCCATCAAGCTGATTTAGCAACTCCAACATGGTCCTCTGAACCTCCCTATCTCCGCTCACTTCACTGCACAAACAGATCAAAGAAAGTGAAGTAAAAGGCTATATTTCTTAAAAACCATCTATCAAACAGAATATGCTATCTTTCCTCAAATCGCATCAAATTAACTACTCAAGTCCAGAAAATTAGCATGCCTGTCAAATCGTTTAGTCCCAATTGCATCAATTTCATCAATAAAAATTATGCAGGGAGATTTTTCTTTTGCAAGCTGAAATGCATCACGGACTAGTTTGGCTCCATCCCCAATAAACATCTACAAAGGATAACAGTTGTTATTCTCCTGTGAGAGAAAAAGTTTATAAAATATAACATAAATTCATATGCACAAAGGTAAACATGGACAAATTTATGTTAACAAATTAAAGATCAGTATAGTTGTTATAAACAAGTCATATGCAGAAACAGTGTGCAAACAACATAGCAAATAAATCCATTATCAAAGAAGAACTCAATGACAGTTGCCTTGAAAAGATACCAAAGAAAGTGATGGAATACAAAAATGTGTCATACCTGTACAAGCTGTGGGCCTGCAAGTTTTAGAAAAGTGGCATTTGTTTGTGCAGCACAAGCACGAGCCATTAAGGTCTTCCCAGTTCCAGGTGGTCCATACAGAAGAACACCCTTGGGGGGACGGACACCTAACTTCTGAAACCGCTCTTTGTGGGTCATCGGCAAAACAATTGCCTCAACAAGTTCTTGGATCTATTAAAGAGGTAAATAAGATCGTTGTGGATCCAAAAGAAGTTAATGTCTACAAATAGTTACCAAATTTTTTTTGGCAAAGTTCCCAGAGTCCCATTTACCTGCTTCTCCAAGCCTCCAATGTCATTATAGTCCTCAGTGGGCTTCTCGTCAACCTCCATCGCCTTCACTCGTGAGTCATATTCTGATGGCAGGGTATCCAAGATCAAGTAACTATCTTTGTTCACTCCAACAAGATCACCAGGCTTCAGCTTGTCAGGGTCAACAAGCCCAACAACAGGAAGGAAAATAGTCTAGATCAAAATAAGCATGTTTGACTTAATGATCAATCCGTAGAAATGAAATCATATATTTTTTGGGAGACGATGAAAATACAGAATTTAAACATAAAAAACACGGAATGTGACAAGTTGCATTCTATTCCTAGTCTAATCACAAGAAACTAGAAAGAAAAGCAAGACTTTTTACCTGACGGGTCGATGTTTTTAGCACAACACATTTACCCTTCCTCTGAGAGTCAAGGTCAATGTTTGCACCATCTTCCTCAGCCTCATCTTCTGGGTTCATTTCCAAAATCTACACACATAAGGAATGAAGAATATGTAATAAGGCCATCAAGCACTGTTAGAATGTTAATAAAGAGAACTAGTTTCATCACACAAATAATACTAATATAGAGATGTGATTAAGGGCAAGAATTCACCAAAAAGAGAAGATTGAGATTGTCTCATTCCTTCTCTTGCAAGTAAAGTATATGAAGTAATCAACTAAAGTTGGAGAACATGCAATACTCTGATGGAAATCTAAACTAAATATGGTTCAATGGTTAAAGTGTTTGCAGTGGACAAAATTTAAGACTGATTTAAGAGAGAATTTGAAAGGTCAAATGTTGGTCATTTTGGGTGTATAACCTATGGATTTAAAGCTCTTAAGTCTAGTTTCAGTTAGTGAAAGTTTCAAGTCATTTGGACTTCTCTTTAAAAGGTTATGGCTGTTTTAGTGAAGGATGATCAGAATTAACTTTGTTGTTTAGAATTCCCTTATTGATTGTTATACAAATTTCTAGAGTCTTCATCTGATGTTTAGGCTTTATAAGGAGTTGTAATAAGTTGTTATTGTAGAGAATCTAAAGAGTTGATGATACAAAGAAACTTGCTTGTTATTCTTCTCTTCTTTCTACTTCAAAAGTGTCGAATACACCATTAGACTCTAACAAATTGGTATCAGAGCCATGAAAACCTCTAGCATGACGCCGCTCGGACAAGTTCCATTACCGCGCCTTATGAAGAATAACTATGACAATTGGAGTATACAAATAAAGGCATTGCTCGGTGCACAAGACGTGTGGGATGTAGTTAAGAATGGCTACGATGAACCAGCAACAACCGGTAATATGTCGGCGAATCAAATAAAGACATTGAAAGAGACCCATATGAAAGATAAAACTGCACTTTACCTCCTCCTTCAAGTAGTTGATGAATCTAGTTTTAAGAAGATTGCTAGCACGACAACATCAAAAGAGGTATGGGAGATTCTTGGAAAAACATACAAAGGTGCAAATTGAGTGAAACAAGTTCACTTACAAACACTTAAATTTGAGTTTGAATTTTAAAAAAACGAAAGAGTCAGAATGTGTGTCCGATTATATTACAAGGGTACAAATGGTGGTGAATCAACTCAAAAGAAATGGTGAGGTGATGAGTGATGGTCGAGTGGTAGAGAAAATACTAAGATCCTTAATTGATGATTTTGACAATGCGGTGTGGGCAATATAAGAGTCTAAAAACTTAGCAGAGATGACCATCGATGAGCTCTCAAGTTCCTTGGAGACTCATGAACAAAGAAAGATGAAAAAGAAACAAGAGGTGTTGGAGGAAGCACTTCAAGCCAAGGAGACACTAAAAGCAGAGGAGTCAGATAGCCGTGGTGGCGGTCGTGGTGGCTATAGAGGCCGAGGTAGAGATCACGGCAAAGGCCGTGGTAGATAACAAGAACAGCAAGAGAATAAGAAAGATAAAAATCAACAAAACTCATACGGCAGAGGTTGAGGTTGAGGTTGAGGTCGAGGCCGAGGCCGAGGAAGAGGAAGATCAAGGACAATGTTCAATGTTATAAATGTAAAAATTATGGCCATCATGCAGTAGAATGTTATTTCAACGAGAACAGAAATGAGAATGAGAAAAAGGAAGAAAATGGAGCTAATGGTGTAGTGTTGCTAGCAAGCAAGGAGGCTAACCCCAATAATGATTCGGCATAGTACTTTGGACACCAGTGCGAGCAACCATATGTGTGGCTACAAGCACATGTTTACCAAAATAGAAGAGATTGTGGATGGCCATGTATCATTTGGAGATGCCTCAAAAGTGAAAGTCAAAAGGCAAGGTAAAATTCTTATTCAATTTAAAAATAGGAATGAAAGGTTTTATTCCTAATGTTTATTATGTCCCGGATATGAGGAGCAATATATTAAGTTTGGGTCAATTATTGGAACGTGGTTACACGATTTTTAGGAAAGACCGAATGCTTTATTTGAGGGATCAAAACAACCGGTTGTTAGCCCAAGTAGAGATGACCAAAAATGGCATGTTTAAGTTGAATTTGGTGAATGTACAAGCCAAATGTTGAGAGGCTTGTGTAGAGGATAAAACTTGGTTGTGGCATTTGCGGTTTGGGCACCTTAATTTTGGTGGTTTGAAACAGTTGGCAAATAAAAGAATAGTGAATAGTATACCAAACATAGACTACTACGATAAATTTTGTGAAGGTTGTGTGTTAGGAAAACTTCCAAAGAATTCTTTTCCAAAACAAGCAAGATATCGTGCAAAGAAGGTGCTTAAATTGGTTCATACCGATATTTGTGGTCCAATAACTCCTAACTCTCTTGGTAAGCACCGTTACTTTATTATTTTTATTTATGATTATTTCCAAAGAACTTGGGTTTATTTTTTAAAGGAGAAATTGGAAGCATTTTTTGTTTTTAAGAAATTTAAGGTGCTTGATGAAAACTTGAGTGGTGAGCGTATAAGGGCTTTGAGGTCCGACAAAGGTCGTAAATTTACATCAAAAGAATATGTTTTGTTAAGAGAATGAAATTAGAGGATTCTTAACAGCTCCTTATTTACCTCAACAAAATGAAGTAGCGTAGAGAAAGAATCAGACCATACTCGACATGGTTCGAAGCATGCTAAAAAGTAAAAACATGCCAAAGGGATTTTGGGCTGAATCGGTCAAATGTGCGGTTTATTTGTGGAATCATTGTCCAACAGCAAATTTGGAGAATGTTAACCCACAAAAAGCATGGTGTGGTGTCAAACCATCGGTGGCACATTTGAAGGTGTTCAGAAGTGTGGCCTATGCTCACATTCCAGATCAAAGGCACACAAACCTTGGTGACAAAAGTAATAAGCTGATTGGCTATGATGAAAGGTCTAACGCGTATAATCTCTATGATCCCTTTACAAAAAAAAAAAATTGAGAGTTGTGATCTGCAGGTCAATGAAGAAAGCATGTGGAATTGGCATTCCATGAAGGAGATGACTCATGAAGAAGTGAAAGAAGTAGCATCAACAACAATTTTCACACCACCAAACACAACTACATCGACAACAACACAAGCTGGACCGTCTTCAACATTATCTGATGATGAACTAACACCAAAAATAGGAAGCTTGCGTGACCTATACGAGGCAACAAATGAATTACACTTGGTGTGTCTTTTGGCAGATGCTAAAAACATCACATTCGAGCAAGCCGTAAAAGATGAGAAATAGCAAGTTGCGATGCAAGAGGAGACGAAAGCAATTGAGAAGAATGATACTTGGGAACTTGCAAAATTACCCAGGACTCATAAACCTATTGGTGTGAAGTGGGTTTACAAGAAGAAGATCAATGCATAAGGTGAAATTGAGAAATACAAGGCGAGACTAGTGGCGAAGAGACACAAGCAAAAAGTCGCGATTGATTATGAAGAGGTGTTTGCCCAAGTTGCAAGAATGGAGACAATTCAGCTACTAATTTCGTTAGCGACTCAAAACAAGTGGATCATTTTTCAAATGGATGTGAAGTCGGAATTTCTAAATGTAGTGATTGAAGAAGAGGTCTACATCAAACAACCCCCTAGATATGTAAAAGCCGGTAAGGAGAACAAGGTGTTGAAGTTAAAAAAAGCATTGTACGGGTTGAAGCAAGCACCAAGAGCATAGAACACCCAAATAGATGCATATTTTAGGGAGTACGAGTTTGTGCAATGTCCATATGAACATGCGTTATATGTGAAGGTACGAAAAGATGAAATCTTATAAGTGGCCTTGCATGTGGATGACTTAATTTTTACGGGAAATAATAAGGAAATGATTGAGAAGTTTAAGTTGGAAATGACAAAGGAGTTTGA
>JAOTJB010000007.1:6906614-6917662 GCA_027123815.1 Erythroxylum minutifolium | reverse complement strand
ACAATATTAGACAAAATTACACTTAGAAATAATATATCTAATCTTTAATATTATATTACAAAGTAAATTAATTAATAACCTTCATATTGTTGTGGTGCTTCATCAATTATTGGAATTGCATTTTCCTTATAAATAGCATTTTCATTTTAAAAATTTTAATTTTTTGAAGGAAAACTCTTCATTTTAAATGAACCAGTCGGTTTTTTCTTTCACCGGTTCAGCGGTTTTTACCGGTCTGACCGCAAAATGAACGAGTCAATCACTCAAAAAAATAAGGGCTAAACCAAACTGTTTCATGCTCTGGTTCAACGGTTCATCGGTCCAACCGGCCAGTTCGGTCCGGTTTTCAAAACACTGGTTAAAGCTCTCAACTACACTATTCGTATGTTATCTCCTTTTGGCAGTGTGATTAATGATTGTAAAGATTTGTTAGCATCTTTACCTCATGTCTCTGTAGTGTTTGTTAAACGATCTGCGAATAAGGTTGCTCACTATATTACTAGAGCGTCTTATTTCTACTCTGACTGTATCTTTTTTTAGAATTTTGTTTCCCCTGCATTTTTCTCTCTACTTTGTAAGGATGTTTCAGTTTAATGAAGTTGATTAATTTCCTAAAAAAAAGAGGGAAATTATTAATATAAAAATTTATATTGTGGGATTGGACCATAGGCCTGAGACCTATTTAGAACAGAATTGGTATGATTATAATTGAAAAGGAAAGGAAAGATTTGTTTTTTAAGGTGAGCATTTGACCTCCACCACATATACAGAGGATATTCCACGTAGGCAAATAAGTGGATTAGCATATCCTACGAGGCCCAGCACACAATTCTATGTAAATTACCTTATCCAATGAATAATCATCTCTCTCTGTTATTATTCCCACTATACACAACCTCCATTCTCTTAGAACTCTGAGAAGCATGGCTATAGTTGCCAATACATTGATGAGCTGTGGCATTGCCACTGCTTTCCCTTCACTACTCTCTTCTACCAAGTCCAAATTTGCACCTTCTGTTCCACTTCTCCTTATCTCGATGGCTCCGCTCCCGGGTAGAAAAATGACTTCTTTTAGTCCACTTACATTCTTGATGTGTATGGGTTTTTAATGTTCGTTACGTGTTTGGCGACGTCCCGGAGAACCTTTAGAGGTAGAAGGAATCTGAACTCATTCACTGCAGATGGGCTATGATTGCTGATGTAAGTTTTAAGTAATTTCTTCTTTTCAGTTTTCCAAGTACTTATCCACCATTAATCCAATTCTTCCAAGTTGTGATGACTTCTTTTAGTTGCATGCACCCTGGAAATCTGTAATGACCTTTCTTTTAAGGTTTCTGTCAAACCCCGGAACATTTCACACTGCAATTTGTTACCTGAAACTTAAAAATGGTACCCAGAAGACATTTTAATGGTTGTGAAGAACTGAATTATTTCCCCAACTCTTAAGTACAATAATTTGATTTACTGAAATAGTTTAAATAAAACAATGTTTTATTAATCAGACAAATATAACTTTAATTGTGATTTTAAACGCTCGTGTTCCTTCAACTCATAAATGTCAAGTTTCTTTTCAACCGGAGTTCACTGGCACTCAATATATAGGATTATACATCTATCATATACATTATTTACATGTATGTGCTGCAAAAAAGTAAATATGATTTTATTACAAAATATTAAACTTCTATTATAACAATGCAGGTATTAGTTGGAGCTTGAAGTGTAACAGACATATTACATGCATGATACTTAGTTGTCTGATATCGAGTTCTCTAAGATTGCTTCTCACAACAGTATTTTTCTATTATATATAAACAGACTAAAGCTTTTGCAGTTCCAAGGATAAGTGCAATGGCCTTGATACTGTCAAGTTGTCTCTTCTCAGAAGTGGAGTTCGACAACAATATTGCAATTGCTGAACCATCTGTTTGGTTCAGGGAATATATTAACACTTTTGATGGTTATTCATTCAAGTAACCGAAGAACTGGATTCAGGTTCGCGGTGCAGGAGCTGACATATTTTCCGGGGACCCTTATGTTCTTGATGAAAATCTCTCAGTAGAGCTTTCATCTCCTTCATCATCTAATTACAAGTGTTGAAGACTTGGGTCTGCCACAAGAGGCCGGAAAGAAAGTTCTTAATTAAGCAGTATTTGACTGAGTTCGTGTCTACTAAACCTGGTGTCAGGCGAGAATCAAACGTTATATCAATATCAACGAGAATTGCCGATGATGGAAAACTTTATTACCAAGTGGAGGTGATGTCAGACATCTTATTTACGCGTAAATCTTTGTTTACATGCCTCAAAGAGCATCGTTCAGTGATCTAATGTGCCCAAAATCCAATGTCTTGCAGCTTTTATTTTGTTCAAGACACATTTGCTGATTCTTGGCTTTAGACTGTTGTTCCCAGGTGAACATAAACTCCTATGCTAATAACAATGAGCTGGCTGCAATGCCAAATGACCTGTCATAAGTCTAAACTTAATATGGTCAAATAGTTAAAGTGTCTTACGTGTACAGAATTTGAGGCTAATTTTAGAGAGAATTTGAAAGGACGTTGGTCATTTTGGGTGTGTAATCTGTAAATTTAAAACTCTTTAAGTCTAGTTTCAAATAGTGACAATTTCAAATCATTTGAACTTCTCTATAAAAAGTTAGGGTTGCCTTAGTGAAGAATAGTAAGAATTAACTATGTTATTTAGAATTTAGTTTGCATTTATTTATTTTTGTACGAATTTTTAGAGTTTTCATTTGATATTTAGGCTTATAAAAAGAGTTGTCCTTAGTTGTTATGTAAGAGAATAAAAAAAACTTGTTATTCTTCCCTTCTCTCTACCTCAAAATTGTTGAATACACCATCAGACTCTAACCGTCGTGGCTATAGAAGCTAAGGTAGAGATCGTGGTAGAGGTTGTGGTAGAGAACGAGAATGGCAAGAGAATAAGGAAGATAAGACCCAAAAACTCATATAGCGGAGGTCGGGGTCAAGGAGGAAGATCAAGTAAGTATAATGGTCAATGTTATAATTGTAAAAATTATGGCCATTATGCAACATAATGTTATCATAAGGAGAAGAAAAATGATGATCAGAAAAAAGAAGAGAAAGGAGGTGATGGTGTATTGTTGCTAGCAAGCAAGGAGGTCAACTCTAATAATGATTCGATATGGTACTTAGATATCGGTGCGAACAACTATATGTGTGGTCACAAGCACATGTTTACCGAAATAGGAGAGATTGTGGATGGTCATGTATCATTTGGAGATACCTCAAAAGTAAAAGTCAAAAGGCAAAGTAAAATTCTCATGCAATGTAAAGATGGAAATAAGAGGTTAATCCCTAATGTTTATTATATCCCAGATATGAGGAGCAATAATTTGAGTTTAAGTCAATTTTTAGAATGTGGTTATGCAGTTTTTATGAAAGATCAAATGCTTTATTTGCGGGACCAAAATAATCGGTTGTTAGCCCAAGTAGAAATGACCAAAACTCGCATGTTTAAGTTAAATTTGGTGAATATACAAGCAAGATGTTTAAAAGCTTATGTAGAGGATAAAAATTTGTTATGACATTGGCAATTTGGGCATATTAATTTTGGTGGTTTGAAACAATTGGAAAATAAAAGAATGGTGAATAGTATACCAAACATAGACCACTGCAATAAACTTTGTGAATGTTGTGCGTTAGGAAAACCTCTAAGGAATTCTTTTCCAAAAGAAGGAAGATATCTTGCTAAGAAGATGCTTGAATTGGTTCATACCAATATTTGTGATCCAATAACTCCTAACTCTTTCGGTAAGTATCGTTACTTTATTATTTTTATTGATAATTATTTCCGGAGAACTTGGATTTATTGGAAGCATTTTTTGTTTTTAAGAAATTTAAGGTGCTTGTAGAAAACTTGAGTGGTAAGCAAATAAAGGCTTTGAGATTCGATAGAGGTGGTGAATTTACATCAAAGAGTTTGTAAATTTTTTAGTAGGGTATTAGAAGGTTCTTAATAACTCCTTATTCACCTTAACAAAATGGAGTAGCAAAGAGAAAGAATCGAACCATACTCAATATGGTTCAAAGCGTGCCAAAGAGTGAAAATATTCTGAAGGAGTGAGATGTGCGTTGTATTTGCAGAATCGTTGTCTAACGGCAAGTTTGGAGAATGTTACCCCACAAGAAGCGTGGTGTGGTGTCAAACAGAAAGTTTAGGCTTATGCTCACATTTCGGATCAAAGGCACACAAAGCTTGATGACAAAAGCAAGAAGCTAATTTTTATTGGTTATGATGAAAGGTCTAAGGCATGTAATCTCTATAATCCCTTACTAAAAAAGTACAAGTGAGTTGTGATATGCAGGTCAATGAAAAAGCATGTGGAATTGGTGCAAGCTACGATGCAAGAGGAGATGAAAGCAATTGAGAAGAATGACACTTGAGAACTTCCAAAATTACCTGAGACTCGTAAGTCCATTGGTGTGAAGTTGGTTTATAAGAAGAAGATGAATGTGCAAGGCAAAATTGAGAGATACAAGGCGAAACTAGTGTGAAGGGATATAAGTAAAAAGCCATGATTGATTATGAAGAGGTGTTTGCCCTGGTTGCAAGAATGGAGACAATTCGACTACTAATTTCGTTGGCACCTTAAAACAAGTGGACCATTTTTCAAATGCATGTGAAGTCAGGATTTCTAAATGGAGTGCTTGCAGAAGAGGTCTACATAGAACAACCCCTGGATATGTAAAAGTCGGTAAGGAGAACACGGTGTTGAAGTTAAAAAGGGTAATGTACAGGTTGAAGCAAGCACAAAGAGCATGGAACATCTGAATAGATGCATATTTATGAAGCACAAGTTCGTGCAATATCTATATGAACATGCATGATATGTCAAGGTTAGAAAAAGATGACATTTTATTTGTGACCTTGTATGTGGATAAAATTTTTTATAGGAAATAATAAGGAAATGATTGAGAAGTTTAAGTTGGAAATGACAAAGGAGTTTGAGATGACCTATTTAGGTTTCTTGTCTCATTTTCTTAGATTAGAAGTGAGACAGGATAAATCTGAAATTTTGGTGTCTCAAGAAGCATATGCAAAGGAGATTTTAAAGGAGTTTAAAATGGAATATTGTAATCCCGTAAGCACCTCGGTTCAGAGTGGTACGAAATTTTCCTGACATAATGAAGGCAAGGCAGTTGATGCAACATTATATAGAAGTTTTGTTGGAAGTTTGCATTATCTTACATGTACAAGGCCAGATATTGCATATGGAGTTGGCTTGGTAAACTGGTACATGGAGGAGCCAAAAATGACACATTCAAAAGCCATAAAATGAATTCTTTTTTATATTAAAGGTACATTATCTTACGGCTTATTTTACACCCATACTAATGATTTTGATTTTGTTGCCGCATCTTCATGCGTATGTCACTCCTTATGGCTATGTAAATTACTAAAGGAGATGGAACTTTGCTCAAGGGAAGCCAACAAAAATTTGAGTGGATAGCATGTCAGCGATTGAATTGGAAAAGAACCTGGTGCATCATGAAAGGAGCAAGCATATTGATGTGCATTTTCACCTTATACGGGAGCGTGTGAAAAATGGTAACGTGGAGATGATTCACGTGGCGAGTCATGATCAAATGGTGGATATATTCACAAAATCACTACCAAATGAGCTTTTCAACAAATTCAAGAAGTTACTCAGGATGCAAGAAAGAAAATAACTAAGTTTAAGGGGGATGTTGAAAATCTATACTTAATATGGTCAAATAGTTAAAGTGTTTGAAGTGGATAGAATTCGAGACTAATTTAAGAGAAAATTTGAGACTAATTTCAGGTAGTGATAGTTTCAAGTCATTTGGACTTCTCTATAAAATGTTATGGCTATTTTAGTAAAGGATTGTCATAATTAATTGTGCTGTTTAGAATTATATTTTTTTATATATTATTGTATGAATTTCTATAATTTTCATATGATTTTTAGGCATATAAAAAGAGTTGTAATTAGTTGTTATGTAAGAGAATCTAAAGAGTTAATAATACAAAGAAATTTGCTTATTATTCTTCTCTTCTCTCTACCTCAAAAATGTTGAATACACCATTAGACTCTAACAAGACCGAATGGCTCGTCTATAATGGAGCAGGCAATATTTATCAGTTCTTAGAGTTGAGAACCACCGGTTGTACAAACTAAGATTATAGACAACTGAAAGCGTATTCATGGAAGAGAAAAATAACCTTCGCCATGTTATGGATTCCTTTAGGGTGAACAAATTATCAGTTTGATCATTTTAAAGTCTTTAGAAGTTTGCGCATTGATTTATACTTTGAGAATCTTCCATTTGCCTTCCTTTTTCCATTATCTCGTTGTTCATTTCTAGGTCGAGGAAAAAAGTACGGGAATTATGATTCATCAAATCCTTTTTAGCTTGTAAATTATCAAACTTGTTTCTAATTTTTAAAGGAATCTGTTATTTTAACAATGTGATAGACATTCACAGTATACTAGATGTGTCGTAATCAGGAACTTTAGATGGAAATTTTCATGCAACATGTTGCAACATTAGAATGTAAACAATTACACAATTCACTACAAAAAATCTATATCCTGAGGTAACACGGTTACCTGCATATTCTATATCATGAGGTAACATGGCCATATGAATATTAGTTTCTACATGTTTGTACATATTTCTACAATCAAAAGTGAAAAACTTAACACCAACTTTAACTTTAAGTTTAAGATCTACCAGGAACTTGTAAAAATGGAGATAATGCAAAAAAGTACCTATTTTGTTATTTATAACTCGATTAATAGATTTTTTTAATTGGTCGAATAAGCTCTTGGATCCTTTGAATAAGCTTCCCGACGAACTTCTACAACTTCTTTTATGTTATTATTGTCTTTTCGTGCCTTTCCAAATGTGTAAACCTCTTAACTTATCATATTAATCTTACTTTCACAAACTTCTATCAGCAGGCTACAGGAGACCTTAGTAGTTATTTATAAAAAAATTATTGGCCCCCCATCACAAACTCAATAAACAACTCTGTCCATCTTTATTAAGGTTCTTTTTTATTATAATTTTAGCTCGTTTAACCAATTTTTTATTGAGCCCATTTACTATCTTTAATTCGGATCAAATTCGATTTATAAAAATCCATAATTAATAATTGTCTAATAAGAATTCTTAATTTCAATATTCTCCCCTTTGGATAAATATTAATTACAATAGTTGTAATGAAATGAAAATAATAAATGTGGCTAAGAAAATCAACATAATAGTCGACCAAAATAAAACCCTTAGATCCAAAGATAATGAAAGTCCATTATTTGGTCCCATAAGTCTTTCAATACTAAAAAGCATCAAATGCATGTGTCATTGTATAACACAAATCCAATACAATCATGTATATTTAATACCTCATTGACATAAATAAGAAAATGAAGTGTGGCAAATTATACTTGTGTAATCTTAAATGTATCATTATTTCATTTGTTAATCTCAATTTTTCTAAAATTTATGCTAAATTGATTAGAGAAATTTGTTTTCTCTCACTTAATGTGAAATTGCATTAAAGAAAATTTTATGGAATTAAACATTTATGTCTCCCTATGTCTTGTCAAATCCTTATATTTATTTATATATTTGTATGTGTCTTAAAGACATAGGTTTAAGGTCAATTTGTAGATATGCCTAATGACCTTTAAAATAATTAAGATTGACACAAATCTTAAGCCTTTCACATGTATTATGACAATGTACCACAAATTGAATGACTATCAACTATATACATATAAAATGTACAATCATAATAAATGAAAAACAAAACAACCGTATAAGGAGTTAAATGCAATGATCTCTGACTAACAGTGCCTAAGGAATTCAATAAGCCCATATTGTATACATGTCTCATAAAATTGATTAGGCGCAGTCCTTTAGTTAGTCGATAAGCCATGCTCAATCTCTATATGCTCCACTGTGATGTCATTTTCTGCACTAATTCTTTTATGGTCAAATATTTTACCTCCAAATGCTTATACCCTGTGGTACTTGTATTATTGTTATTAAACAATACAGTAGAGAGATTATCACAGTACATCCACAGATAAATCAAAAGTCAAGTTCTCGAGTCAAACTGCCTATGAGGTAGCCCCATAGTATGCTACAAACTCTGCATGCATAGTCGAGGAAGTTACCAATATCTGCTTCATACTTTTTCACAAAACAACATTATCTGTTAACATGAAAACATATCCTGATGTGGACTTCATGTCATTTGAACACACAGTAAATTCAAATCTATATAACCAATGAGGTCAAGATTGTTGACTTTCCTTAATGTCAACATATAATCTTTAGTTCCCTTGAGATATCTCAAAAATTGTTTAATAGCATTCTAATGGTCTATTCCTATATTAGCTAGATACCCACCCAACAGTCCAACAACGAATGCTATATTCAATCTAGTACATACCAGGGCATATATTAGGCTACCAATTGTATTATAATAAGGAATATTCTTCATAGTCTCTCTTTCTGTATCATTTTTTGTCACTATGTCAAAGATAATCTCTCATTATAAAAGATAGGTATTGCAACAAGTTTACAATCAACCATATTAAACTGTGCAGTACTTGTCCAACATACTCCATGATCCTAACAAGTTTTGAGATCTGTCCTAGTGAATTTGAATACATAGGATAAAAGATATTTCACCAAGGTCTTTTATGTCAAAATGCTTAGCCAAAAGTTGATTAACCTCATGCAACATGGTTAAATCATTTGATACGAGCAAGATATCATCCAGATACAAAAGTAGAAAAATAACTTGCTCCCTTTTATCTTGTAATAAAAAGTATCTTTTAACTTTTTTTCACGAAGCCAAATGAGGTAACAATCTCATCAAACTTTATGTACTACTATCTAAAAATATGTTTGAAATCTTATATGGATTTTATTAATTTACAGATTTGACCTATTGAACTAGATGAAGTAAACTGAGCTAGACTCAGGCCCAAATGACATTCGCATTAATGAAAATCTTATAAAAACGTCTAGTTTCTAAAGAGTTTGTTAACACTACACGTTATATGCTTCATCATAAATTAACATTAGTTCAATGTTTTTTTTTCCATTTTGATGTACTAAGAGAGATTCATTGATTGATGCTTAGTAAGGACATAAAGTTTAAGATATTTGTTTTCTAACATATCAACTCTCTCTCTCTCTCTCTCTCACACACACACACAGATATATATATATGCACTTCTTATATTTTGAATCATAAGAAATAGTATAAAAAGTTCAATCAATTCCCTTTAAAAATAATATAATAAGAACATTAACTTTTCTTAATAAAATATCATAAATTAATTCAATTGTTGAAACTAATAAAAGGTAATTAGATATTAATAAGTATTGAATTTAAGAAAAGTAAAATACCAGCATTTCCTATTTATTAGAGTATATATTTCTTTATATTTATTTTATAAGCATTAAACATAAAATTTAATAGGTTTAATTATGAAGGATTTCAATTAGTTAGCTATAAGTTTAACAATTTGGATAAAGAATTAATATTTCACTTATAATTAAATAAAAAATTATATTATAAACACTTATGCATTTAGAATCTATGAATTTTTTAAAACTAGTTAATTTAATTTACATAAGATAGTCTGAATTATTTAAAACTGTATATTATTCAGGTATTCCATGGCTAGTGAATCTAGGTTCCTTACACTTTGTGATGGTTGGTAGTGAAGAGTTTTATTAGATTGTCAATACGATACCTTCTTCATGGTCTAATTGCAACCAATTAATGTTGAAATATTAAACCCTTATTTATTGTGAGAAAAGGGATCATGCATCCTTTTCCATGTAAAATATTGTTGTAAGACAATTTGGTCTGAGACAAGCCTTTTAAATCCATTAGTGGTAATTAATAATCAAGAAATTAGCATAATAGATCGTTATTAAAACAAACAACCCGTGATAAAATAAGTTAAAACTATAATTATCCATAGCATTCAGCAAGCCCGTCTAGCTCAGTTGGTAGAGCGCAAGGCTCTTAACCTTGTGGTCGTGGGTTCGAGCCCCACGGTGGGCGTGCTATTCGTTTTAAATCATCAAAAACAGATGGAGAAGGACATTGCGGCTACAGGACTAGAGGAGGAGCTTAACCAAGCCAAGATTTTTTTTTTTTGCGAAATTAACCAAGACAAGAATTGGTGGATCATGGATGGTGTTTTTTATTAGTCTCTCTCTTCTTCTATCAACATTGGTAAACTGATTCTACTGAAGCTGTTCCTGATATTTTCTCCTGAAATCGCCTGAACCAGATATTTGTAAATTGTCTCTGATCTGCTCCTCGACCATTCTATGTGTTCAAGAGTACTACTAAGTAGTTCATATCAATCAAGATAGGAGCGGGATTGTAATTCCAAATCCACAAATTGATTTGGTACATCCATAGTCCGTAATGCATAAATTGTATTTGTGGGAGTCAAAATGATATGTTGTTTTCATCTCTTAATTAATGATATTAAATGGTTTTCAAATATAATATACACTATCGGCTTTGGGTAAGGACAGATAGGACATCTGCTCATGGCCCATTACAAAAAAGGGCCCTTTTTGAAAGTAAAAAGAAACATTGAAGCTTTGGGTCAATGTTGCGAATATCGTACTGAATTCGGTACCGGATTGGGTATTAGTACGATACTATACCGGTACCAGTCAATACCGAGGACCGTTTCGAATAATTTTTTAAATTTATAAAATAGTCTCTGAATTTTTTAAAATTTGCAAAATAGTCCATTATCATATTGTATAGTTGTACTGTATATTTTTAGATCTGATTCCAAAAATCATAATAATAAATAATAATCACAATTAAAATAAAATAATAATAATTTTAAGATATTTCACATATAAATAATAAATTAATAATCACAATTTTTAAGAAAAAAGATAATCATCATTATACAAATATAAAATTAAAAACAATACAAAGTATTTAAAATATTATAATTTCAATTTTCATTATATA
>JAOTJB010000007.1:6847396-6863054 GCA_027123815.1 Erythroxylum minutifolium | reverse complement strand
TCTAGAGAAATTTTAGAAAAGGATCAGTTAATGGGTTAACAAGTCTTTGTCCTATGCAGGGAAGGTACAACTCATCAAATCGGTACTGAATTATCTCCATATTTATTGGATTTCTCACATCTTTCTTTCTTAAGGAATCATTAAGATCATTAAAAAAATCCTAAAAATTTTTATATGGAATCATCCAAATGGGGAAAAGGGTCAACTAAAGTGAAATAGGCTGATATCTGCTTTCTTAAAGATGAAGGAGGGTTGAATATAATCCCTATCAAGATCAAAAATCAGGCATTAATCTTCAAGGGATTATGGTGGATTCTCATAGAAAAAAATCCCTTTGGGTTAAATGGCTCCTCTCTTATTTTCTAAAAGAAAGAAGTATATGGAGCATTCAAAAATCTACCTCATGCTCAGATTTTCTTAATCAGATTTTGAAGTTGAGGGACAAAAATCAAGGGTGACATCTCTTACACAATTGGGAATGGAAAAATAACATATGTATGGTTCGATAATTGGTCTAACTTGGGACCCCTCATACACCACTATAATAGTCTAAGTAGTCCTCAAACCTGTTCACTCAAACTCAAACTTAGCTTTACAATTATAGAGGGGACATGAAACTTTCTTGAACAATTAAGGCATCTCCAACCATCCTATCAACCTCAACTAAATTCTCTGGATGCATTCTAATGGTAGAACCAACCTATCCATAAACTTACCAATAATACCACCAAAGATATGCTAAGAATAGGAAACAGAAGGTGGAATGGCATGGAATTATTTGGTGCAAGGTTCTACCAACTAAAAATATCCTTTATATTATGGCTAGCAATCCAAAATAGACTATATACAATAGATAGAATGTCTTGTTTGCAAATGGACAGAACAAGCCCATTGTGCCAGATTTATGTGGAAACAAGAGATCACCTCTTCTTCACATATCCTTACAGCAGCTGTATATATGAGGGTCTATATCAAGCAAATGTCTATGGCTAAATCTTAAGAATACAATTATAGGCTTTGTATATACGGGGTATGGAAGTAAAGGAACCTTAGATGATTTGGTGGTATTAAATCACCCAAAGAGGTTCTTGGATCTAAAATAAGTCGAGAACTCAGAGAGCTCATCCTTCTAAAAAATCTTAATCAAGCATGTAACAAAAAGATTCGAGCCTCTCTGAATCTTTAAGAGGTTAAGAAATTTAACACAAGAGCATATAAGACAATCAAAGGATAGGAACAGAAGGAAAGCAAGAAAAAGTGGAAATCATTTCAAGGAGAATCTAATGAGCAAGGTATAGAAAGGAAATACAGATCAAGAAGAAATAAGAAGAAACCTGATAAAAAACCTTCTCCATTGCCCCAGAGGAAGGTGATATCCAGCAACAGAGAGAATCTCAACATTAAACTTGACCTAAGGAATGATGAAAGTGATCAGATGAAGAAGGACCAAGGAAAGATGGAACTAAACAGAACTGTCTCACCTACAAGTGTTGGTTGCGAAACAAGGCCTCCATCACCATTGAAGATAGCAACCCTAATTAGGTAAGATTATAGGCAGTGAGAAGTAGAGGAGGAAGTTTACTTCTTTTATCTAGAACCTTCATTAATCTTGAAACGTTGTTGTTGTTGTCAATGTAGGGGCTCAGATGTGAAGTCGTTTTTTATAACCATGATGTTAGTGGTTGTTGGTTGTTTTGGCATGGGAGTTTAAAACTCTGAAAGATGTATTACTATATTCTGAAACATTTTCAATATATATACTCAATTAATTTTTTCAAAAAAAGTCCAATTTAATTAAAATATCACTGCTATCTTCAACATATTATTTATGTGAGATTCCCAAATATATTGACAATTATTTTAAATTCTAATTCTAATTCATGATTATAATTAGATAAATTATAACTCCTTTTAATTTATCTTTAATTCTCCAATTAAATAATTTATAATCATATATGAAGACTGGCATCTGGCAACGCATCATGACTACCTAAATATTTAGGAATGTCAAAGTGGTTTTGACTAAGCTTTCCGTGTATGATTTTTTTGTATAATTCAATCCTCTCATCATACAATGTTCCAAATAGATAGAGCATGGAATAAATATCTACTCTTTTTGAGTCCAATCATATCAAATCTCTGTCATTACCTAGCGATTCAATTTGTAAACTATTTACAAAATTTCATTCCATCTTCACCAAGGATTTCCCCGAATCAATACTAATCGAGAATAATAAAACATTCTCCCTAATTACATTAGGGTGATAAATCCTTTCTTGATCACTCAGCTACCTCCATATAGTTCAAGCTACATCTAATGACTACCAATTGAACGAGCCATAGTTAAATAAGTTATATAAGTAGTATCAAAACACAGCAATGTCTATACAAGATAACTTTGGGGATCTCAATTCAAATGATCACTTATACAATCATCATAATGAGAATTTTCATAGACATATAAGTAATGTTTCAAATAGATTTTTCATCTTGGGTTAGCTCAGTGAACTTATTCTCTAATAAGCACCCTTACGTTTGTGTAAGTATCTTCATACTTTAGTCTATAAGATCGACTACTTTCTTCATAAGAAAAAACAAAACATGTGCTAGTCTTTTTACATTCTACTAATGTCAAGTCTTAATAAAATAATGACTAGTAGCAATTTAAGGATAATACATAAATGCAATATGAATCTCATAATTATAGTATCATTATAATTTCATTTGCAATGTATAATTACCTCATGGATTTTATCATATAGATCTAAACATGTACAAGATAAAAAATGTCTTTAAATTATTTTGTCACTAAACTATAACCAATCAATTAGCTGTAGGATATAAACCAACCATAACAAGTTTTCAGCAATGTTCTTATTCTCTATTAACTTGACTTGAAATTAACTCTTTCAAGATTCCTTTTACCTAACCTAACACTAATATTTTACGAGCTTTTGAAATTATGTGCCAAATTTCATTGGTAATGTTTGTAATTCAATTCTTGCTTATAGTTTTATTTCATACTTTCTCCTTATTTAAAAAACAAAATATTCTATATGATCATATTGGATCTCGTTAAGTATAATGCTACCAACGTAAAACTTTTTAAAGACTATAAAGGTCTTCAGTATTAAATGATAGCATTTGTTTTAAGTTATATTGATTGAGGCCTTACAAGATAAGTTAATCTCTATTTAATAGACTTCCAATACTAAATAAAATTTCCCAAAACATTAAAAAAAAGAGGAGAAGATGATAAGTGTAAATTGCATCATGTTTTAGCGCATAGTTTGATATGTGTTTAGTCATTAATTTAATCATTTAGTATGTGTTTAGGTTAGAATTATGTTAGTTTGTTAATTATTTATGTTTTAAGTGTTTTAAGGGTTAGCACAAGTCTTTGAGCTTAAATATTGTGTTTTTGAGGTACCTTGCTATGTTTGCTAGTGTTTCAGGGTCAAAATAAAAGAATGGAGGAGTTTCAGAGACATTCGGGCTGAAACAACGACCCACGATCATGACATGTCAGGCCACGATCGTGACAGATGATCGTGGCCTACATTAAGCAGACACTCATGAATGTAAAGTTTCGAGAGATTTTTTAGACCTTTCAGACCTCAAAAAAGTCCTAAAGTTACCTAAAACACAAGAGGATATAAAAAACAAAAAGAGGCAAAGAAACGAGCTTTTTGTATCATCCACCTTGAGAAACCCTAGAGAGAGATCATCGAGAGATGAAGGAAGAGAGAAGAGGAGAAGAAGTTGACTTGAAGTATTTCTCAAATCAGGAGGTTTCTCGACGTCGCTGCCTCCCGTCATCCATTTTAGATTGTAATTCCTGTTATTTTCGTTTTATTATTGTATAGAATTGGATTAAACAGTTGATGATAGAATCTAAAATGTCGAGGATGTTTTAAACTCACTTTCGGAATTTATTCTTGAATTAATGAGAATCTGATTGTTTATGTGTTATTGAATATTGTTATGGTTTGATTATGCAATTGTATAATTGGATAATAAACTGAGAGCGTGAATCGAATAAAAAACTATTAAATTAGACTAATGAGAGTTTGGTGATTTAATAGAAACTAGAATTAAATCACATCAATAATTTGTGCAGAGAGAGATCTAAGATAGGTTTTTGATAGTTTATTAGAGAACAACAAAACTAATTAGGGTTTTAGATAGGTTGTGAATTGAGAGATTGCAACCTCCATAATCCAATTAGGTTTTATGATTTAGGATTAATTGTTATAACTCGAGAGAGAGTAATCAACCCGAGGATAGTCTAGAACCAACAATGTAATAATTTATAATCAGTTAGGTTAGTATTAAGGATAGGTAAAATTCACTTTCTCTCAATTGGTAATTTCCTTCAGTTGATTCTTGGGTGTGTTGCAAATTGTTTAATAATGAGTATTTTTGTGTTTGATTCTTAATTTGATTGATTGAATTAAATTCTCGTATTAGTTTCGTTACATCTTGAAATTTTTTTATTAATTTTTAGCCTTAGATTTTAGGATTAGATTAGTTCTCTCTTTGTGGGATCTACACCTTTTGTACTACGCTAACGAACTATGCGCTTGCGAATTATTGAGAGTTAATAATTAAAACTTACACACAACCAAACCTCAATCATGTTTTTGGCGTTGTTTTCAGGGAGGTGTAGATTAGCTTAATTCTTGTAGTTTAAGGCTTTTTCATGATCTTTTGCGGAAAAAAAACAGAGAGAGAAGCTGGATATAAAGTAAAAGACACATCAACTTGGATATAACCAGAAAATATTGGAGAATCACAAGAGTTGAACACCAAAAAGAGAAAAAAAAAACAATCATAGAGGATATATATTATAGGGAGCAAAGGACTCTTGCAGATTTCAATGAGCCCCAATTTAGTTGTGGAAATCATCATCCTTATTTAAACACATACACTTTAGGGTGGTAGAATTACCCAGATTTCTATTGATTTAAAAATGAAAGGATTCCCATAAAAAATCAAGACTTATTAGATTTAAACAAGACAAATCCAGTTCATAGGATTCCAAGTTAGACAAAATCATGGTTAAGCTCACGGATATAGAAGAGACCCAGAAGATATTGGAAGGGAAGTTTGAGCAAGTAGCAGAAGATCATGCCTCTTCTATTCACAACCTTGAGGTTTGAATGGGCCAGCTTTCCAGGGAATTTTGTAAGCAAAGTGTGGAAAACTATTTGTGCAGTAGGAAAGTAAATTCAATAGAGCCATGTTAGGCTATCACACTTAGGAATGGGGTAGAGCTAGAAAAACTAGCAAGAAATCAAGCTGAACCCCACTTTATAGAAGACCAAGAAATCAAGAAAGAGGATGAAAACAAAGATGAAAAACCCCTATACTATTTGCCAGATCTTGGTATATCATGCTTGAACATCAAAAAATCTTTGGTAGATATCTATTAAGAGAACATTATCCTTCGAATTAGTAACGACCTAGTGACGTTTAATATGAATGATGTATTAAAGAATCTAAAGGGGGTAACTCATTCAGGTGAATTAATGTGTTCGAATCTTTAAAAGGGCAAAAGGAAAAAGAACAGATGACAACAAACATCGAGTTTGAAGAAGCTAAAAAAGTCTCTATTAGTAAAGCAAAAGAAGAAAAAGAAAAAGAAGTGATTAAGGAAGAACAAGAGCAGCTCACCCTTTTACCAAACAAATTACTAGACTTAATAGAAGATTCAGGGAGTTTCATTATTCCCTATTTTAGGGACAGTTTGTTAGTAAAAAGGACATTACTGAAATTAATTGGTTTTCTCAACTTTATCAATATTGTCCTCCTGATCATTTTGCAATTTGTAGCTTACTCAAAGGCTACGAAATTCATGTTAAACGAGAAGGGTGGAAGAAAGACACTCATAATTGATCTGAACTGAGCTTCCAAGGATGCAAGGTCAAGCTAATGACCTTAGCATAATTAGTAGTTAAATTAGCACGTTTAGTAGTTAGGCTTATTTTACATTCTAGAATAATATTTGAATGATTTAGAATGGATTAGATTGCTAATTCTTTTATTGTCTTGAATCACTTATAAGATAAGGAAACACTCTCGATGTCAAGCGGGTATGGTTTCAATACTATCGCCATCACCACCTCCATCACCAAAAACATTTTTGTGTTCTAACCCTTTTCTTTTCATTTTTGTTAGTATTTTCTTCTTATATTTTTTGTATATTGTGTTTTATTTCCCCCCTGGTATGTTTGTTTACCCTTCTCATATTAAGGAGAATGTGTTATTCAAGTGTGGTGAGGGTTAGGTGTTTTTACCTTGAGTGTAAATTTTGCATATTGTATGATAGTTTGTTTATGTTGCATGACGTGAATTGGGTGAATGCATTAATGGTTAGGACTTAACAGGATAGATTTATCCTTAAACATAGTCTTTTAGGTTGTAAAGATTTATTAGCTTTTGAAATTAGTGACCTAAGTTACTTAGTCCTAAATATGTTGGTTAATTAGGATACGATGTTAGTTTATTCACCCTAGGAATATACTCAATTATAATTTTAGGTCAATCAAATAAGTGGCATTATTAGTACATTTTCATGAGAACTAAAGCAATAAGGTAGGCAAAATTTTGTGTTAAAAAATAGAAGGTTGTATAATTTTAACTAAAATAACTATTCTGTTAGCCTTCGGGTTATGAATAGAGCTAGTAGTCAATTGAGAATGTGATGTAGCTGAGTAGGCGGATCAACACGCATCATAAATATGTGCGTTCATGTAAAAAGACTATAATAACATTCCAACCAAGTAGCTTAATAACAATGGGACTTAGTTGAGTAACCGGATTGACATTCATCACAAATGTTTGCTTCTGCGTAAAAAGACTAGTTTCATGTCCTTCAAGAAAAATCAATAACAAAATATTTTCAAATAAAAAAACCTACCAAATGTGTTAGTAACTTGATTTTTCATGAAAACCTACTAAGGAATAGATGCACTTTTTGTTTTGACTGAATGATTATCAATGTGTGTGTGCAAGTGATAGAGGTGAATAGACTGCACATTAAAATTTTGATTAATTTGTATATTTAATCAAAGGTGCTTAGAGGTATATTTCACTTGTTAATAAGTTAGAACGACTTGAAGGAATAAAAAGAGGCAGATAAACGAGCTTTTTGTATAAGCCACCTTGAGAAACCCTAGAGAGAGATCATTGAGAGATGGAGGAAGAGAAGAAGGAAAAGAGAAGAGGAGAAGAAACTGACTCGAAGTACTTCCTAGATTAGGAGGTTTTTCGACATCTCTGCCTCCCGTTATCCATTTTAGATTGTATTTTCTATTATTTCGGTTTTATTATTGTATAGAATTGGATTGAACAGTTGATGATAAGGTCTAAAATGTCGAGGATGTTCTAAACTCTCTTTCAGAATTTTATTCTTGAATTAATAAGAATCTGATTGTTTATGTGTTATTGGATATTGTTGTGGTTTGATTTTGCTATTGCATAATTCGATAATAAACTGAGAGGGTGAATCGAATAAAAATGATTAAATTAGACTAACGAGAGTTAAGTAATTTAAAAGAAACTAGAGTTAAATCAGATCTATAATTTGTGCAGAGAGAGATCTTGTATGGGTTTTCGATAGTTTATTAGAGAACTTCATAACTAATTAAGGTTTTGGATAGGTTGTGAATTGAGAGATTGCAACCTCCATAATTTGATTAGAGTTTATAATTTAGGGTTAATGGTTACAACTCAAAAGAGAGTAGTCAACCCTAAGATAGTCTAGGATTTGAATGTATCTTTTTTCGAGTTTAAAAAATAGTAGTAATAATGTATTTAAACATCTCAGAGGAATGACTAGCGCTTTCTATGATATTCTTTCAAACAAATCTCCAAGGCTAAACCACGAGGAACCTGGTTTATTCTGCAGGTTAATTTATTGAGCGTGACATTTTGGATTCTTAATCTGTTGAGCATGACAAATCACGATCTTGACAGGTTTGTGTTTTACATCTTCTTTGAGGATAAATGTTAAATTTTGTCTATTTGTCTATTATAAAGTTCTCCACTGTGAATATTTGCTTGACAATGATTTCTCTTTTTCCTACGTACAAGAACAATATAATCATTTGGAAGCTTGTGCTAAGGTGATGAGGTGGTACAAAATGTTGGAGAGTATTGGTGACACCAACTATGACAGTGAAAGTAATCAATTATAATGGATTTAATGACCGTTAGATGCTTGATTATAGAATTGGATTGCAGGAGAAATGAGAAATAACTCCATTAATAAAAGCTCCAATTTAATTCTATTTTGTATTTTAAAATTAGGTTTATAATTGGGAACCTTGTAGTTGTCCATAACTTATATTAAATCAATTTGGCCTGATATTCTCATTTCCATTTTTGCTTTTTGCTTTCAAAAGTTGGCATACTTGATGAAGAATTAGTTTTTCACATTCTAATAATCCTTCCCTATTGTTCTAATGAGAAGAAATTCTTCCAAGGGATATCAATTCTAAAAAGCTAGTCTCTTAATAATGATTGATATTCTTAAATAAACGAATGAAGGATTTCATAATTTTTAAATCATTTATTTTATTAAAATAAATGATTTAAAAATTAAATTTAGTTTAAAAATTAATGTTTATTTTACATATATTTTAATTATCCAATCTTTTAATAAAAATTTCTATATTTTCAATTTATTTTGAATTTAATTATATTTATTGGTAATTATTAATTTAATTTAATTATAAAAATTATATGAATTATCTACAATTTTAGTTAATTAAGTTATTTTTATAATTATTAATAATGTTTATTTAATGAAAAACAAAAGACAAAAACCGCATTTTATATTTTAGAAATTTTGAAAATTGGAAAAAAACTAAAACAAAAAATTCAAATAAACAGGATAATTTATTAAATTTAAAGATAAAAACTAAAAAACAAAAATAAATAGACCCTAAATATACCAATCGATCTCTTAATTACAACTGGTGTTTCACTTATTTCCTAAATAAGAGAAATAACGAACACTGATTGGAATGCCTGCCATACTTAAGAGCTAACTTGCCACTAGCCGGACCGATCGAGACAGTCAAACAACTCTTCTCTGTGAAAGGAGCGTCTTGACATGTTGACTGTTCAGCATTGCATCAGCTGCACATTAGAAATTGAGCCATTCAAAAGAACATGGAAAGGCTAACGATCAGTTTATAGTTTTATCTATATGATCAACTACTCTGCAAGTTCTGATTACATGAAAAATTTGTCAGATTACATTTGCCTTACCAAGTATTTCACTAACATGTATTCAATTGATGCAGTATATTATCTTCGAAAAACTGTTTCCACAATCTCAATGGGCCCTTCACCCTAGGACTATAAGGGTTTTCCTTTGCTCTAGAGGTGTTTATGAATAGGCCTCTGGCTGCAAACCCTACTGCTTCGGTCGACTCCATAAGCACACGCATCCCAGGAAATATTCCACCTCCGTGTGCGCATCCTCCTTTGAAGTACCTAGTAGAGGATGTGAGCTCCTGATGATAAGTAACCTTTGGAGTGTGTTGAATTTGATATCCTAATGCATCGTCCTCACTAAAGCTTGCCTTCTCCATATTTTCTTCAGCAGGATGCTGTAATTCACTTGAATGTTCATATGCTAATTTTTCAACCTGAATTTTCAATTCATGTAATCTTTGACCAATTCTTGAAGCCACAGCGTCATACAGGTGTCCTCTTGATATGCATTTAGCTGCTTCTTCATCAAGTAAATCATCTAAATGGATAGGGTCACCAACAAGCACCGTGACCTGCAAATTCCAGGATAATTATTAAAGAGACAGAAATTGGTATATGACTAATCCGGAACAATGAGTTTATACCACATTCCAAAGTCATACCAATGATAGGAGGTCTGAGAGTACAACTGGGAAATGAAACAAAACCAAGTAGGTAATGGGAGTACACTATATTCCAAAATCATACCTAACAGTGTAGGCAACTAAGAATGCACGTTAATTATACTAGAAAATGAAGCAAAACTTGTTACTGAGTGCTGTCCACATAATAAAGCTAGAAGACCAGCTGTTGGCTTGTTGGCAGAATGGCCTACTCCCATATATAAAACACTATCACATATTGCATACCAAACCAAAGATGTTCATGTTTGGAGAAGGCCAGGATACTTCCTTTAAAATACAAGGATAGACTTATCTCACAAAAGCCACTTTCAGGGATTCCCCAGTGCTAAAAATCTCATGCTGGAGAAAAAATCATACTTACTGTCTTGCCAATCCTTGGAAAGTTGGCCCCTATAGGCATTATGTCCTGCATCCCAGTGTGTACAAATGGGATTACTATGGGCAGAGTGTCAGCATCAAGGACCAACCTGCTAAGCAATGAAAGTAAAGTGGTATAATTTTGTGTATCAACTAGAATAATTATATTGAAGAAGTCAGAAGCTCACAAATAAGAACTATCAAAAGTATCAAGTTTTTATATTTCCTTGAAATTGATGACAATGCTACTTTGACCACAAATAAAATGAACTTCCAAAAGATCCTCACCTCCCAACACCTCTTTTCACTGAACCCATGGTCTTCCCACCGTCACGTGAACGACTCCCTTCTGGGAAGATATGAACCCAGCCACCACTGTTCAGCTTAGCAATAGCCATGTCCATGCCCTGCAAGAAGTAAACAAGTCAGATAACTCCATTTAAAAATATAAAAGGAAAGACAATAAAAACTTCCAAAGGGCATAAAAAGTTCAGTTTTGATGTAAAGAGACAGAAATGGAATGGGCTTTTTCCTTCAGTTTGCTCTGTCAACGAACTATAAAAACTACAAATACTATGCTTGGTTGATGAGAATCGCATCCCGCCCTAATTTGGGATTCAAAAGATTAAATCCCTTCAGAATATATAGCTGCTAGCTAAGAATATCAGTTATATTGGAGTTTCTGCAAACTAGCAGCAGTCAAACTTTGATATAACTATTAATTCTAATGTCGTGTATATCATCTTTACTAACCAGAAAGACAGCAAATGGAGAGAGAAAGTCTTCTAACATGTGGCATTTAATTGAGGAGAGTGACAAGAGAGCACGAGACAGACAGAAGTACATAATTGCTCATCAACTATATAATTCAAGTGGACAGTTTCCTAATATTCTCAGGTAACTGCAATGGAATAAAGAAAATATCTAATTTTCTAGAAATTAAGCTTAAGCAATCAGCAAATCAGCTACAAAGACTTTGAAAGGATAATAGATCAGGCTATGTTTTCCAGATGAAGAGTTATAACAAAGCAGTGTCAGCTCACGCTTTGGAGACAAAAGTATACATTAAAGTGGTTACCTTCTGGTAAATCCCATCACCACGAGCAACTGGCAGTACCTTAACACACCGAAAAAATGTAGAAGTCACAGGATTCTTAAAACAACGATCAGATGCACAAAGTGTCCATCTTACGTTCTGGGCATCCAACAGCACTCTTGGAGGAAGTAATGAAGCAATGACAAATGGATCATCCACAGAAGCAACATGATTGCTCACCTTCAAAGTGGAAAGACAGATTATTATATCATCCAACATTATCCATACTATATTTCTGATAATCCAAAACCAAAAGTAGAAGCAGAAATAACCAAATTTCAGATTGAGAAGATAATGCAAATGCAACTACGCTTAGCATTGCGTTTGTAGAGTGGGGTACCCAGTTTTTTACCGTTAAAAGAGGTTTGTTTTCAGGCCTACGAAGCAATGCCTCGTATAGTTTCTCTACACCATAAACCTGAGATAAAACAAACCTCAAACTAATTCTAGGAAAATATAAAAGACCAATTTGAAAGGAACGAATAAAAATTTAATAATTAAAAGATTCCAGTAGAATGAATTCAACAAACCTGAACACTGTTAAGGCCATTCATAAATACATGACACATGTTTCCAATGAGAGGAAGTGTTACAGACCGAAGCATGTTCATAATAACAGAATCTTCTTCAGCATTAAAGTCCTTGCTTACTGTCATCCAATAAACAGACAACATGAACCTAATGTGATATGCTATGGCAGCTAATTAATTCATCCCGCAACAAAATAAAATCCATAATTCAACTACAAAAAGTCATTAACCTACTTAGCTCAAAACTAGCAGAAACTACACCTACATAATGCTTCATCTACCTAAATGAAGGGGCCACATCCAAACACCCCTTACGAAGTTTAATTCATATACGTGTATAAACATTCGACTTCGCGTATGCAGATGATTAGAGACAGACCTCGTTTGCGATAAAAAGCAGAGGGCGACTGAAGAGAATCGCGGCGAAATTCGCGGAATCGAGAGATCCATCTTTGGACCTTGGAAGAGAAGTAACCGTCTGCCAACAACGGAGTGCGGCGGTGACGGCGATCCACCGCCACCCTGAACCGATCCCTGATGCGGAGCTGCAGCGCGCGAGCCTTACTCTTCCACACATCTCTCTCAAAACGCTGTACAGACATTTCCTCGCTACGGTTCAAAATAACATAAGACGCGCAAGTGAGCGAATATTTTTTCTGCAGCTCTTTTCCCTTTCTGAGGTTTTCTCTTAAAGCAAGAAACTGAAAAGATAAACTGTAGGAAACGAGCGTAAGGCGGCGGAAGACGGAGAAACCAGAAGGCCTTTAAACGGGTGCGTTAAGTGCGTTTGGCGTGAGAGTTGGCTGACGGGTCTAGAGTGCACATTAAAGGCAATTATAGGGCATCGTCTGTGTGATCTGATGCTCGATTGCTGATGCAACACCTTTGGTATATCGTAAATTCTACAAACGGGTCTTCGTAGTGATGGGAATGCGATAACATGGATCTCATTCTAATTTGATTAAAATTTTAAAAAATAAATTCAAATTCAAATTCAGTTGATAACAACAACAACAACATTCTAACAAAAGTTCTGCCAATATAAAAAGTACGGGAAATCTAGATAGAAAAAATGTTTACGATAGAATAAAGTAAAGAATAAAAATAAAAATAAAAAAACGTAAATAAATACACAAAAAACAAGTAAATAAATAAAACAAACAAGTGATTATAAGAAAATGTTTAGACTAGGTAAGAAAATATTTAGGCTAAAAAAAAGAAAAGTATTATATATTAAATATTTAGACTAAATACAAGACATAAGACTCAAAGATATTAAATTCAAAGAAAAATGTATTCGAGATTATACTATACAAACATAATGATGAATAAATCATAATTCGTCTTTTAGTGTGAAACTTGATCAATTTTTAACATCTCCCTTGAATTGTTTCTCATATTTGTTTATCGTAATTATCATACCCGCACAAGTGTTCGGTCTTTAATAGTATCAACAAGAACAATTTGAGAGAACTCTACAAGTGGTATAAATAGAATCAAGTAAGAAGTACTAACTCTTTCAGAGGTGAAAGGCTATTTAAAAAAAGGTTTGGACTTTTGAATAATCTAATTGAAATAAAATTCTATTTTTAATTAAACTGTAATTAGAATTATAATTAATTGTAATTAAATATCAATTTAACCCAGAGAAGATTCAGCATTTATTTGTTGAATATCTTGTATTTATTCCTAATGCTTTCTAAACTTTACAATCAAATTTAACTTAACTAAAATCACTTTTTATCTCTTAAATCATTTTTTGTATGTGACATATTAAATTTCTAAATATATTAGCAATAGATATTAATTATAACCCTAAATCGTATTTAGAATTTGGTAAATTAAACTCTTTTAACTTATCTTTAATTTTCTAAGTAAATAATTTATATTTATAGATTAAAATTGACGTTTAGCAACGCAATATAACTACTCAAATATGAGAAATGTCAAAGTTATAAAAATATCTAAAATATGTAAGAGAAATGTTTCCATCTCCTCTTCTCACCATCCATACTTTTTATAAAGATTATTTTTATTTCCTCTCTTCCTAACTTCCCGCCATTGAACTTTTCATTATCAAAATTTTGTTACCTACTTTAGTAATAACCAAGGTGTAAGAGGCCTTTGCCTAAGCTTCTTCCTCTACCTTCCAAGTTATTCCTTCTTCATAACTACTCTACTCTATCTTAACCATAAGTTACCCTCTTTTATTCAATTTGCCTCCATCCTCCATTCAAGACAACCAAAGAAACCCTAACCCCAACCCCAATCTTAAACCAAACTTCACTTTCCTACTCCTCCATCCACTCTCATGGATCAGGCAATAACACTAAGTTGAAATTACTAAAATAAGAATAAGCTAAACTCAAAGAATTCTTCAAAATTAAGAACTAGCTCCAACTACCAGAAGAAGAAAATGGTCCTAAGTTGTTGGAGAAGCCTCTTCTAACAATAAGTTGAGATACATACCTTTTATTGATCCTTTAGTTGTCTCACCACTTATGGAATTTGAAGCACCAAGATGGAGTAGCACTTTAGTAGGCTATTTCTCTAATAAGAGACCATCTTTCCCTGTGATGGAAAAATAGGATGAGGATAGATTGATTAGAATTAGACTTGAGAAATATTAATCTCAAAAGAGGATTTCTTTTTATTTAGTTTCACCAATGAAACAACCATTTTGAAAGCACTTGAATTGGGCCCTTAGAATGTCAATGGAAAACCTATCATACTCCAACAATGGAAGCCAGAGATATGTTTAGATAGGAACAATCTAAAGGAAATCTCCAACTTGATGCACTTGAATACTATAGAACCATATTGATAAGCTATCTTACTAGTTGTATAGGAAAAACATTAGGTGTAGATGATAGTAGAAACTCTTTAAGAAGAAATAGATATGCTCAAATTTACATTGAATTGGAAATCAATAAGGAGCTTCTAGAAACTTTGAAATTCAAATTCAAATTCAAATTCAAATTCACCAATCAAATAAGGTATTGTGAAACTGCCTAGATCCTTCAGCTTAAAAGGCTTATGACTAGTGATAATAGAGTGAAAACTTCTAGTTAATGCTACTGTTTAGTTATCTTCCCAAGTCCTCTTCTTTAATAATATGTCTTTCAAGAACTTAGCGTACTTGGGCACATGTTCCAATGTCTTTGTAAAAGATAAATTAATTTGCAAGGTCTTTAACTTTCTCCAAGAACTTTGAAAATTGTGAATCGAATTTTCACTTTTGTAATCATTGGGGAATGGAATCTTAGGTGGATATGGCAGAGGGGAAATGTAAAGAGGGAACTTACTCTTCCCTTCATCCTTTTTCGTTGTTTCTTGATCCTCTACTAGGTGGGTTGTAACTTGTTTCTCCACAGGTTGCTTAAGCTCTTTCCAACTTCTGAATTTGATTGCCTTAAGTTACTCCCTTAGGTTTATTTTAGTGTTACTCTAGAGACTCCCAACTCTTCTGGACAATGCATTCGTGTTGGGCCCCGTTTACGGAGCCTAACTATCCAGAATATCATAACACGTGAGCTTATTACCCTGTAGGGTTATTTCAAAGAACTCTTATTAGCCAACTATCCGGAGTCATATAATGCGGGTGTAATCTAATAAAAAATACCTTAACCATTATTAATTCATCATCATGTTTTTATCCCATAACGCATCTTACTTATATGTAACCATAATTCCTATTCAAAATTCATCATCTCTAATCGATAGCTTTTTCAAGTATACCTAATTTCAACTCAATCTTATCCATA
>JAOTJB010000007.1:6788753-6803608 GCA_027123815.1 Erythroxylum minutifolium | reverse complement strand
AATATATGCGTGAGTGTGATTTTATGTTTTTGATGATTTTGAAAAAAAAAGAAATTTTGCAATTGTTTATGAATGTTTAGAGTTAAATGAAAGCCGAAAATGAGGTTGAGATAAGTTAGAGATGTTAGAAAGGATAATTAGTTGAATGGAGAAGAAGAGAAGAATTGCAGTAGTTCAGAAGAGTAAAAGAAGAAACATAGTAGTAGGTCACGATCGTGCCTCAGCATAATCGCGACTCTACTGATTAGCTTCGGAAGTCATGATCATGACTTTGCTGATTAAGTTGCGATCACGACCTGAGAGGCTTAAACGAGTGATTTGGTTTTTATTGAACATGCTTTGGTATTTTGATGATATCTTGAGTTTTAGTTATTCAATTGAGATGATTTTTAATTTTTAGTAAACTAGAGACATAGGGCTACAATTTCTTTGAAGAAATAGAATTTTATTTCTATCTCTAAGAATTTCAAAATCTGGCTTGAAATTGATTTTTGATTGAGGTTGTAGCATTACCCGGGACAGAAATTATGTATAGTTTTTATTGAATAAATTGTATTGATAGATGCCCAATTAAATAAAGGTTTCTTCACAAAAGTTGTATTTTATTCTCTTAACTTTCAACTAATATAAAGTTCATAAATTTTGAATATGGTAATTGAGAGAGATGAGTTGTACAATTTGATGGAATGATCATGTACAAGCCAGAGTTTCAAACATGTTAAGTCTGTAGTATTTTGAGCATAACTCATAGAATAATGAACCATATTGAATGATCTTGGTGTCATTAGAAGCTTAAGAGATAGAAGATCAATTTTTTAAAAGAAAGTGTCTTTAAATTTCTTCATTTTCTTGGTCAAAAAGAATATGGAAAGTTGACCCGAAAGTTGTTACAAGAAAAATCTAAATTGACCAAGGAATTATAAATTTTGATTTTAATGATTTTATTGAGGTATAAACCATAAGTATAAATGATACTTATGTGAGTTTCAAAATATGAATGCTTATATGATGAGAATAATAGAGCGATACCTGGGATTGTCATGAACATGCATTGTGCATATTTCATATACATACATGCGCATTAACAAACATTTATAATTGTGCAAAAGTGTGATATATGTATATTGCTTAATATAGAGGAGCAATTAGAACGTCAACATCTAGAAGTTGCTAGAACTTCGAGGCAATAGCTTCGGGAGCAATCAGTGAGAAACCTAGACGATCTCACTCAATTAATTGTTGTGTTAGATTATGTTTGAAATATCTTATGAATGTGAAATTGATTGTGTTGATTCTGTACAATGAAGGTTTGAGGTTTCTGATGAATGAATGTGATATTTGAAGTGCTCCTTGTATGAGAATGTGAAGAAATAAATGTTACTTAACAAATTTTGTTGAATGCTAGACTAATGTCCGAAGATGATTTTGTTTTAACTATAAATGTGACTGATTGAAACAATGATTAAATGAATGTGTGAGATGCATTTCATTTCATGAATGCATGAAAGATAAAGGCAGTTGTGACCGGAGTCACCAGTAACTTAAAGTTCAAAACGTGATAAAAGCCTTTGGCTCAGTTGTGCAAGTATCCAGTATCCACTAAGGGATATGGGACATTATTCGATACAGCTCGGTGTCCACTAAGGGATATGAGCTAGGGAAAAAAATAGGAGGCACTTGATCACAACAAAGTAACAAATGAAACTAAATCATGTGCATTGCATTTACAATTGATATGTGTATTTTGTATGAAGGAAATGTTAGGTATAATTATCACGAAAGTGATATGTGATGCTTTATGCAATAATGCAAAGATGTGAATTATATTTATACATGTTTGACATATGCATGAACTAAGTGAACCATCGATAATGGTTACTTCATCTGAGTTTGTAAAACTCACCCAAAATTGCACGTTGACATTTTAGGATCGAGTAAGGACTTTAGCTACTGAGAGACTGTACAAGAAGCATAATTCTTGCACTTTTGTGAAGAAAATGGCTCACAAGTCGATCAGCTAAGATTGGAAGATTTGATAGATCTTTTTATGTATTTCCTCTTCATATAGCTTATTTTGTATTAGGTTATAATAATGTACATGTACGGTTATTTGAAAGCTACAATGTATTAAATGCAAATTTATGAAATGAAAAGAGGAAATTGTTTTTTTTAAATTTGGTGACTTTCTTGTATAATATTAAATGCCATGACTAAGTTGGTTGTGTTGCCATGTTGTAAAGTGAAGGTGAGATAGTTAACACACCATTATTACAGATTACGTACTGGAATGTCCACAGGGTATTCCGGTATGTACTCTGGAGTAATGGGGTGCTACACAAAGGTCTTATATATTTTCTCCTTATGAATTTTGAAAATTACAAAGGAAGAAGAGATGGTCTCTAGACTCCACCTCTCTTCCACTAATGCAATCTGCATTGTTAGCTATGTAAGAAATTCTATCTAATGTGCTCAATTTATCCAAAGTAGCTAACCAAAATAAGAAATAGTAACTAGGAATGAGAGCGCCATGCCATACAATTGAGGACCATTCAATCTTAGAGGTATTAAAGACCATCCAATCCCTAAATCTTGAAGAATTAAAGATACCTAGAGGTTGGTTGAGGAATTGATAAGAATGTTTACTTCCAAGATTAGGAATGTATTTAGGATGGAGATATTACATCTCTAAAGGAAAGTTGCTCCACTGTCCCCCTATCAAGATAGAGTTAACCTTGGAATGGATAGGGATAGAGTTCCAACTAAGAACAGCTTGAGGTATTTTGATCAGAGGCCTCAAGCTACCCAATTATTAAATTAAAAGGAAGTCTTTTCCCCATTACCAATCTTATAGAGCATAGTTGGTTCCAATATGGCCCTTAGGTTGAGGAATTGGGTTAGGAACCAAGAAAAGGAGGTTTGAATAAGAAGACAAGATATTTTACTTAGCACCCAAGTATGTAGGGCATATGGACAACTGCAATTACATTTTGAAGATTGGAAGGGGGAATTTTAAGTACGGAAATGTTAAAGAATTGGTTACGGATATTTTAAAGAGGATGGGCACTATCCTTAGGTTAACAACCACATTCAAGGACTACGAAAGCATTGTTTTGTTTCTTTTAGCCACATTTGGAGAACATTTAAATGATGTTTACTGAATTAACTTATGGAACAAATTTTTCAATATTTATCAATAATATTAAACAAAAACAAGTCATAGGCTTCTTATGGATGTTAAATCAATGTTTTAATTCGATATCTGGTTGATCATGATCATGTTGTATTGTGTAGTTTACAGTAATTAGTGCCCAATAACTCACTTGATTTCTGCACAAGTTGTTTAAAAGTGTTAAGCATAATCCTACAACAAACAATAGAATGATTAATTTTTCTACTCGACCTTTATTTGGTTTCCAACAGACTTTAAATATGCTTTTATTGATAAACAAGGCCTTAGTATAATACTGATAAGATGTTATAGTGTTATGTTATAATACTGATAAGATGTTATTGTGTTATGTTAATTGGAATTATCTATTTTGTTTTGGATATATTTTGATGCTTAAATAGGAAAATTAATGTTTGTTTTGTTTTAGGAGATGAAAATTGAAGTTTGAATCAAATAAGAACATTATTGGTGAAAATCACAAATTTTGGAAAAAGTGAACAAATTACTGCAGTGGATAAAGAGAGAACGCACCTAATTCCAGGGGATGAAAATTGGAGTTTGAATCAAATAAGAACATTATTGGTCAAAATCACAAATTTTGGAAGAAGTGAACAAATTACTGCAGTGGATAAAAAGAGAACATAGCTAATTCCAGATTCACAAGTTAGAATTCAACAAGAAACTTCTTTCAATCCCTATTACGTAGAGATTTGGATTTGTATTAGATAGGGATATTTGCAAGATAGAAAGAAGTTAGGTTTAGAGAGAGAGAGAGAGCACGTGTTTCACATTCTTCATCACTCTAGTTTTCATTTCTTAGTTTTCTTTCAATCTTTCATCTTTCTTCTATATTCATTGTTGGAATTAATCCAAATATTTTGATTCAAGGGGATTCAAAACTCTAGTTGTAACCTTCTAGGGTTTTGCCTTAAACTTATATTCATGTTTTAATTCAAGTATTTCTTATTTTATGCTCCTATATTTATGAATAATTAATATTGATTCATCTGACAAATTTATTTAATGTTTATTATTCTATAACTATCTATGAATTTAATAATCCTAAATTTTCATAAAGGATTGGTACAAATAGCAAATAGGTTATTTATGAATTTGTATACTTAACTTACAAGAAACAAGAAAACTAAGTTGCATAGTTGTAGCCATCCAAATTATTTAACTTAAGGTCTAGTATTTTTTCACTAAAAGTATTACTATCATTTAATTGATATGGAATGTTATTATACTCAATCAATTGTTGGTAAGTTTGGGTTTGAATGTTAGGTTTGAACCAATTAAATTAGGAAAATTTAAGACTTCTTATGACTATCCTTATATATTTTAAACTAACTGCTTGAATTATGAAAATTATTCTTTTTAGACTAATTATCAATGTTACAATTAGATTAGATATTTCCCTTGAATTATATTTAAGTACTCTTGAATTTTTCACTTTTATATTCAGTTTATTTATTTTGATTCCTTGTTAATTTTAGTAAATTATTTAATTAATCATAAACACACACTTTTTTATTAATTGAAATTAAGAAAATGGTTTTTAGTTCTTTTTGGATTCGACCTAGTTCTAGGACTACTATAAGAATTTAAAGAATCAAAATTAATTTTGAGGGCTTTGATGACTCGATCAAATTTTTAGCACCATTGCCAGAAAACTATTTTAGTTTCTTAATGTTATTTTATAGTTACGGCTATTTTTTTTGTCTTGTATGATTCGTTCTTTTCAAACAGGTGAATTGGAATATAAACTAGAAATTGGGAGGATAACATGTTTAAAGAAAGAGACTAAAGAAGGAAGCAATCACTTACCTCCAAAAGTGAAAGTTAAGATAAATCTAACAATTAGTGAAGACTCTAATTTTCAAGAAGTTGAAGAAAAGATGGTGAATCCTAACCCCAGAACGTTGAGGGGGTTAATGGCACCAAATTTGAATTAACAACCATTATACATACAATTTCTAGATGTTAAGGTAGATTTTGAATTTAAATTTTATTTGATTCACTTACTCCCCATTTATTTTGGTCTTACAAGTGAAGATCCATATAAGCACCTAAAGGAATTTCATATTTTCTACTTTAAAATAAATCCACAAGAGGTGACAGAAGACTAAATTAATCTCAGAGCCTTTTCATTGTCATCGAAAGATAAGGCAAATGATTGGTTATATTATCAACAAATTAATCTTAAAGGGTTTCCATTCTCATTGAGAGATAAGACAAATGATTAACTATACTATCTTCCCTTTGGCCCAATGACAACATGGAATGAGATGGAAAGATTGTTTTTGGAGAAGTTCTTTAATGCATCACAAGTAGCCAATATTTGAAAGGAGATATATGGGATAAGATAATTCACTGGAGAAACATTGTATGAATATTGTGAGAGGTTTAACGAGCTATGTCTCAACTACCCACACCATCAAATTCCTAATTAACTTTTGATTTAGTACTTTTATGAATGACTATTGCCAATTAATTAGAGTATGGTTGATGTAGGTAGTAAAGGAGCTTCAGTAAGTAAAACACCTAATGCAGCCAAAAAATTCATATCAAATATGGAAAAAAAAATTCTCAACAGTTTGAGACAAGGATGGATGGAGCTGTTAAACTGTGATTGAGGTAAGTAACATGAATCTTGATTACAAATTTTTAGATTTAACAGCTCTAATTCATCAAATTGCTATAGGTCAGTTGCAATTGGCATGAGTATGTAAAATATGCTTATTTTCTGGACATCCTATAGATATGTGCCCTATATTACAATAAGACTTCCTTCAATAAGCCAAAATAACAGGGAAATTTTCTAGTCAACCTCAACAAAAATATTACCTTTATTCTAATCATTATAATTGACATAGTGCGTCATAACACTACTCAAAATAACTAGACCTACAACTATAGCAATGGTGAGTCTAAGTCGATCCCACAGAGTGTTCAGTTAGCTTTTTTTGTAAAAATAATTGGTGTTTAGGTTGTGGGGGTTGTTGGTTTGGTTTTCAAATAAGAAAATAAAATGAAACTAAACCAATGAAAATAAATTAAAGAAAACATTTAAAAGTAATGAGAGTGATGAATTTGTCAAGGACCAGTCATTGGTTCAATCTCGACCTACACACAATTAAACATATTTTATTAAATTATTGTTCCCATACCTCTCCTAATAGCTATTAATCGTCGGTTAATAATAAGCTCTGTTAACTCTGATTTTCCTTTAGGTCGTGTTTAATTAAGAAGAGTTAGTCAATTAAACCTAGTTATTGAATAAACTAGAACAAGCTTTATAGATTTAATTAGACACTCGCATTACGAGTTAGGAAAAAAATTAATTAAGGCAAAAACCACAAAAGCTCGAGACATTAAACCTAGGTTATGTTATCCTTAATGATCGGAAACCATTAATAGCTACAAATGAATCTCAACACAACAATTACAAATTATATTAAAGATTCTAACAATGAGTTTTTACATAAAAACAATCTAACAGAGCATTCAATCATTCTTACACAACACCCAAAAGTTAAACATAGGATAACATAATCAATCCCTAAAAGAAAGAACAATAAACAATGAGAGAAATGCTTTACTGGATTCTCCGGCATTGATATCACCTCTAAACTGAGTTGACAAAGCCTAGCCCTCCATGGGTCTCCAAATGATGAAATCTTTGCCCCTCTATGACCTTCTGAATCCCCTTGAATGATTCCTCAAACCTTTTACAATGTTTTTGCCGTCACATGTTCTTTTTATACTAAAAAGTAAAGTTTTTGGGTCTCTCATAGTCGTGACACACATCTCATAGTCGTGACAACATGCTTCTTTAATTCTTTGGGCATTTTCATGTCTTCTCTTGCTCTAATACTTCTCCTTCTTGTTCTATGAAGACAAGTGAGTATGAATGTAAAAAAAATGGCTCAAATATTGTGCTTTTGACTCACTTAGCTCTTAAATGGCTCCAATATTATGCTTTTGACTAACTTAGCTCTTTCGCTTTTGAATTGTACATAAAATCAAATATGAACTAAAGTGAGTGTCTTAAGCATTTTAAAGCATTAATCACTACGTATTACAGATTAAATGTATCAATAATTAAGCACATATCAATTTCTCCCATACTTAGCTTTTGACCATCCTTGGGCAAAACATCAAAATCAAAATTACAGACCCAAAACACATACTCATTTTTCGTATTTCCCAAAAATATATAGTCATAAGCAAAGATGAATAACTTTCAAAAACCATAACAAGAACTCAACATTCAATGCTTTACTCATGATCAATTAACAATCATCAACGTTAGAAACTAAGCAATCCAAAGGTAGATTTGGACAAAATGTATTTAAATATGATAAATTCATGGGTAAACTCAAACACCACTATGATTCACATGTATAATCATGAATTAAAGGAATTTTCAAGGTTGTAATGTGGGCAAGCGTAAGATGAGATGTATTTGGGTAATGTAGCGTAAAATTCATCGAAGCTAATGAAACAAAAGTAACACTCAATGCAACATTAAGCGTGAAAACTAACATTCCTCAAAATTAGGTACCATCAACTATGATGAATGCAAAAATCATGTTCACTGCCCAAATTTAAGCTTTCAAACATCAAACCACATGAAGCATAACCCAATTAGAAGGGATCACTCATAAAAAATGACGAAAATAATAAATTTAAACTATAAGGAGTGATCTTTCCAAAATAACATCTACCTCATATGCAACATATTCAAATCTCCTTTAATAAAAATTTAAAAGGAGAAATTAATCATGAATAAATTTTCAAAACAATTGGATTTCCTCCTTGATACTTTTATTCAAACTTTTTTCTTTTTTTTTTGCTTTTCTATTTTTTTATTTCTTTTATTTTCATTTAAAATTGAAAGAAGCTATATCAACATGGGAATTTCATTGATAAGATATAAAATAACATCCTAATAATTATAACCATCTCACACATTTGCACACCCCCACATTTATACTCTTGTACATCCATAATCATTAACAATGAACAAATGCTCCACTAACTTAAGGCTTGGGTAGGACATTTGGATATGTTTAAAGCATGTAATGTGGTTAGCATAAAAAGAAATGTTAACAAAGTTCAAAGGGGCTTAACAAAGGCAAAATTCATATAAGGGGTAGGCTATTTGGCTAATATAGTTTATAAAAAGAAAGAATGCCTATATCATTTCTATGTTAATGCATGTGATAAAAATGTGGTCTTGAATAGAAAATCAAAGCAAAATTAAGATGTACATGTCATGAAGGTCACACATAAATAAAAGACAATGAGATTGATATGGATGTGTCAATTTATATAGGCTCAAAATCTCACTACTATGCCTACCACTAGCCACTACTCTTCTAAAGATAATGTTTATTGACCAATCACAAGAGTAAAATTACATGTTAAATTTTCCATAGATTCTTCTAGTCAATTCACACTCTAATCATGACTATATAACCCTAGAAGCAATAAAAAAAGAGAAATTATTTGTTTTTTTGTTTTATTCTCTCTCAAATTTTATTGAAAACTTAAAAAACAAGTTAAAACAAACAAACTTAAAAACACATATGTATATAAGAAAGAAATGTGAAAATATAAAGGAAAAGAAATTAACTTCCCTTAGGTTACATCCTAAGAAGTGCCTTTTTTTAGTGTCACTGGTTCGACTCCTTGGGCTCCTCATGTAACGAAATTATGATCTTCTGGTGTCACAGTCTATGCTCTCTTCATATAAGGTTGTTCAAGATAGGGCCTTAGTTGATGACCTTTAATTTTCAGCATATTCCCTATCTTCAGAATCTCAAATCTTTATTGAGTCACTTTTCGAATATCTAGAATGTCTCTTCACCTTTTTCCTCCTCGTTTAATTTCTCCAATATGCTATTTAAAGGTGAAGGGTTACTATTAATAACAATAAGGGAATCAACATTTACCTTTGAGCTAAATGATATTTCATTTTCTGCTTCGAGCTCTTTCTCAACTTCTTCTTCACAAGCAATTCATTGAGTAATTCTCTTATGATTCTCAAGCTCCTCGTCACTCTGTAAGGTCTTTGTACTAACATCCCTTGAGTACACCTCAAGTTGAGATGGTTGTGCCTCTCTACTTTGTGATTCTAGGTGATTGATAGCTTCCATCATATGACCCATCTAGCTTACCAAGGTTTGGATTCTAGATCTTGTTTCTTGCTGAAATTACAGAGCATTAGTAGTAAGAGATGTAACTAAATCTTTGAGGGATGTACCTGAGTTGTGATAAGAAGCTCCTGGTCTATGCGGGAATTATTGTGTATCCTGCAAACTATCAAAGAAGTAATTTTGTCGATTATCCTATCCATAAGTAAAGTTAGTATGATCATTCTAAACTTGGTTGTAAGATCAGGAATATGAATTATAAAAAAAGACTTCCATTCATGATTTTTGTTTTAATAAAAAAAGTGAAAGATAATGACATAACTAAAAAGAAACTAATTATAAACAAATATATACAAAATACCAATTAAAATCAAGAACAAAAACTAAAACACCTCACTCCTCGATAATGGCATCAAAATTGATGTAGTGTGTCATATCACTACTCAAAATAACTAGACCTATAACTACAGCAGTGGTGAGTCTAGGTTAATCCCACAGAGAGTGTTCGATTAGCTTTTGTTATAAAAAGAATTGATGTTTAGGCTATAGGTGGTTTTGGTTTCGTTTTCAAATAAGAAAATAAAATGAAACTAAACTAATGAAAACAAATTAAAGAAAACATTTAAAAGTGGTGAAAGTGATGAATTTTTAGGGACTCAATCATTGATTCAATCTCCACCTGCACACAATTAAACATATTTCATTGAATTGTTCTCATACCTCTCCTAATAACTATTAGTCGTAGATTAACAAAAAGCTCTATTAACCCTGATTTTTCCCTTAGGTCATGTTTAATTAAGAAGATCTCGTTAATTAAACCTAACTATCGAACAACCTAGAACAAGCTCTTTATATTTAATTAGACAGTCACATTATGAGTTAAGAAAACAGATTAATCAAGACAACAATCACACAAGCTCAGGTTATTTAAATAGGTTACATTATCCCTAACGATCTGAAACCATTAGTAGCTACAAATAAATCTCAACAAAACAATTACGAATTATATTGAAGATTCTACCAATATCCAAACACAATAATTACGAATTGTGTTCAAAATTCTAGTAACAGGTTCATGCATGAACAATCTAACAAAAACGAGAATAAAGATCGTTCATACATGAATGCAAATCTTGCTTTCTATACTAAGGATTGGTAAATGGATCCATAGGATCCTAGACCACTGTATATAAGATGAAGAAGGTCTAAGAATTATTGGAGGCCTAGAACTGATTCAAGATATTGTTGATAAAGTGAAATTGATCCGTAATAGAATTAAAGTAGCACAAGACAGACAAAAGAGTTATGTGGATCAGCGCTAGAGAGATATGGAGTACCAAGTAGGAGATAAAGTGTTTCTGAGAGTTTCACCTTGGAGAGGAGTGCTAAGGTTCGGTAAAAAGGGTAAGTTAAGCCCTAAATACATTGGTCCTTATGAGATTATTGAGAAAATTGGACCATTGGCTTACAAGTTAGCACCACCTGCTAAAATGGCTCAGATTCACAATATGTTTCATGTGAGTATGCTTAGGCAATATTGGTCTGATCCAGCACATATGTTACCAGCGCAAGAAGTTGAAATTGCAAATAATCTGAGTTATATCAAGGAACCGGTCAAAATAGTAGGTTAATAGAATAAATAGTTAAGAAATCGAGTGATTCCATTAGTGAAAGTCCTTTGGAGGAATCATTCAAGTGAAGAAACTACATGGGAAATGGAGGAGAACATGAGGAGACAATACCCCTACCTATTTGATTAATCAGGTAAGAATTTTGAGGAAGAAATTTCTTAAGGGGGACAATTGTAATATCCCGTTTTCTATACTCAAGGTTAAGACATAGGATCTACAACGAATACAGGACAGTTATAAATGAGCCCAATATCCATAACAGATATAGGACAGTTAAAAGACGCTCAGTCACAAAAAAGTAACAAAAAAAGTGGAGTCTCATGAGCATTGACATATACAATTTGATATGTGTTATATGAATGTTTAAAATGAACTATTTAAACTGTTATAAAATGAAATGTGACGTGATATTCAATATTTGTGATGTGATTTGATTGTAATTAAATTGTGATTTGTCTTTATGGTTTCATATGAGTGAGCACATTAAGGATGGTTCACTCACTAAGTTCACAAAACTCATCAAAATTGTAATGTTGACTTTTAGGTACAAGAGAGGAGACTTAGCTTCTAAGATATCCTAGAAGAAGTCTAGTACTTGCATTTTTTGACTCAAGGAATGGCTCAAAGGTCGGTCAGTTGATACTGAGGAGTTAGATAGAATATTTTTGTATAGTCCTCATTTCATATGGACCATGTTGTAAAGAGTTGTAAACTCTTATATGTTTTTGATATTGTGCATATATGGATTGAGTAGTGAAAGGCTACATTGTAAACTATGTTTTATAAATGAAACAAGGAGTTTGATCTTTGTAATTACTGATGTTATGTGTGATGTCAAAGAAAGTGAACGTGATTGCTCTGACACGCTACTTCCATAGGGTATGTTCTCGAATGTCTGCCGGATGTTTGAGTTTGTGCCTCGTGAAAGTAGGGTGTTACAGAAAAACCCAAATCCATAAGCATAGGATAACGTAATCAATCCTTAAGAGAGAAAGAACAATAACAACAATGAAAGAAATGTTTAACCAAGTTCTTAGGCATTGCCATCACCTCTAAATCGGTGTCAAGAAGCTTAGCTCTCTATCATCTCCATGGGTCTCCAACAATGTCTAGACCTCTTCCTCATTCTTCTCCTAAAACTTCCAAATGATTCTTCAAACCTTTCATAATGTTTCTACAGCCAAAATGATGGATTTATATTCAAAACTAGGTTTTTGGGACAGTTGTCTCAATGTCACAGGCGTGCATGGTTAAGTCACGGTGGTGAATGGAATCTTTCAAGGCTCACAACTGTGAGCCTCCTTTATATGGGCACGGTGGTTTTCACGCCCATGACAAATTTGTCATAGGCGTGACATATATGTCATGGTCGTGAACAATTTTCTACACTCTTCATTCTTGATGTTTTCAATATATACTCTTCATTTTATGCATTTTCTTGTCTCCTCTTACTTTAATCCTTCTCTTTCTTGCTCCATGAAGACAAATGAGTTTGAATCTCAAGAAGACAGCTTAAAGAATGTGCTTTTAACTTACTTTAGCTCTTATGCTTCTGAATTGTATCTAAAACCAAATATGAACTAAAATTAATGTCAAGCATTTTATATAAGTAAAAATTAAGTTATATCGAATAAATGTAAAATCAATTAAGCACGTATCAGTGACTTGGTGTGTCATGCCCATGACAATGTGTCACGCCATGACAAATTTTTCATGGTCGTGACATGAGTCTCACGACAATGACTAATTTGTCATAGCTGTGAGACATATCTTATGGTCGTGATAACATGCTTCTTCAATTCTTTTAGCATTTTCTTGTCTTCTCTTGCTCTAATCCTTCTCCTTCATGTTCCATGAAGACAAGCAAGTGTGAATCTAAAGAAAATGGCTCAAATATTATGTTTTTGACTTACTTTAGCTCTTTTGCTTCTGAATTATACCTAAAATCAAATATGAACTAAAGTAAGTGTCTTTAAGTATTTTAAAGAATTAATCACTAGGTATCATGGATTAAATGTATCAACAATTAAACACATATCAATTATCTAGGATGAAAGAATCATCCAAATTTTAGTTATGGAAATCAAAGAGAGCAATAAAGATATCAACCTTACAATTTCAATAGATAACGCCAAGCTCCCACATATGCTTAATCTCAATCTTCAAATTCAACTATGTCTTTAGATGAAATCATTAAGACACTTGCTACTAATACTCAACAATTTCAACAGGAAACAAGAGCAAGTCTTCAAAACTTAGAAAATTAGATCACTCAAATAGTCACCTTTATTGGTAAATTGGAAGCACAAATAATAGGAAAATTACCTTCCTAAATGATGGTGAATCCTAAGGAGAATGTGAGTACAATGACCTTAAGAAGTGATAAGGAAATTCAATCTAGATCTTTCGTAGCAATAGAGGAAGAAAACCACAATGAAGGAGAAAAGAAAGATGAACCTCTAACTTGAGAATCAATAAAGGTAAAGGATGAATTATCTTCATCGATATCAACTAAAGCACGTGTACCTCATTTCCCTAAAAAGTTGGCTTAGATCAAACGAAGAGGAACATGAAAGAGAGATCGTAGAAATTTTCATAAAGGTGGAAATCAATATATCACTATAGAAAGCAATAAGAAAATTCCAAAATATGCAAAGCTTTTGAAAGAACTATGCATAAATAAAAGGAAGTTGAAGGAGAAGGAGAGAATCATTTTGTATAAGAATGTATTAACTGTGATAAATAAAAAGTTACTAGAAAATGTAAAGATCTATATATGTTTACACTTCTATGTGTTACTAGTGATAAGAAAATTGAACATGCCATATTAGGCTTAGGTGCATATATTAATTTCATTTCATACTCAATTTACCAAGCTTTAAATCTGAATTCTCAACAAGAAACTAATGTGATTATTCAACTTGTTCTTATTCTCATCCAATTGGTATTATTGAGGATGTTTTAGTCCATGTTAACATTTTGGTATTTCCACTAGATTTTTACATATTAAAGATAGATGGAGATAGTGTTGAACATTTAGCTTTGATTTTGTTAGGAAGGTCATTTATGAAGATGGTTAAGATAACAATCGATGTGGCTGAGGATTCTCTTTCCATTAAGTTTGATGGAGAGATAGTAAAGTTCAATATTTTTTAAGCAATGAAGTTTTCTAATGATTTTCAATCTTTTTATCATATGGATATTGTAGATTCATTTAAGCAGGATATTTTTAAAGAAAGTTTTGATGATGAGTTGGAGTTTAAGGATAAACCAAAAGTGAATAAACAAGTTGATGAAACTTATAATAATGTAGAATCATTATCAACATGGGTAATAAATTCAAAAAGATTTAATGCTAAACGTGTTATAACTCATAAGAAAATGTTATTTTCTATTTTTCAGGATCCAAAGATAGAATTGAAGGCTTTACCTCATCTCCTAAAGTATTTCTATTTAGGTGATGGAGAGTCATTACTTATAATCTTCTCAAAAAGGTTGACTACACGACAAGAAAAAAAAAACTAGTAACACTACTTTAAGGAGTACAAAACTGCAATCTTGTATAAGTTTAAAAAGAAAAATCCCCATGAAGTATAACAATGTTAAATAATTGCACTTTTTAAGAGGCAACTCAAAATATGAAACTTTTTATTAATTTTGCTTTAGTTTTATATAGTTTCCATTTGCTTGTTTTTGGGAGATTAGTTTATTGGCTTAAGAGGGAAATGAGTCTTAAAATTCTAAAATACCAAATTTCATAAGTCGAAATCATGCCTTATGTAATTCAGTTGTCAGGATTAGAGACTCAAAATTCTAAAATACTAAATCTTATAAGACGAGATCACACCTTATGCGATTTAACTTTTTAAAATGGAACCCTTAAAATTTCATAAC
>JAOTJB010000007.1:6774744-6788653 GCA_027123815.1 Erythroxylum minutifolium | reverse complement strand
ACTCAACAATTTCAACAGGAAACAAGAACAAGTCTTCAAAACTTAGAAAATTAGATCACTCAAATAGTCACCTTTATTGGTAAATTGGAAGCATAAATAATAGGAAAATTACCTTCCTAAATGATGCTAAATCCTAAGGAGAATGTGAGTGCAATGACCTTAAGAAGTGATAAGGAAATTCAATCTAGAATTTTTTTTAGCAATGGAGGAAGAAAACCACAATGCAAGAGAAAAGAAAGATGAACTTCTAACTTGAGAATCAATAAAGGTAAAGGATGAATTATCTTCATCGATGTCAACTAAAGCACGTGTACCTCATTTCCCTAAGAAGTTGGCATAGATCAAACGAAGAGGAACATGAAAGAGAGAGCGTAGAAATCTTCATAAAGGTGGAAATCAATATATCACTTCTAGAAACTAACAAGAAAATTCCAAAATATTCAAAGCTTTTGAAAGAACTATGCATAAATAAAAGGAAGTTGAAGGAGAAGGAGAGAAACATTTTAGATAAGAATGTATTAACTGTGATAAATAAAAATTTATTAGAAAATGTAAAGATCCATATATGTTTACACTTCCATGTGTTACTAGTGATAAGAAAATTGAACGTGCCATATTAGGCTTAGGCGCATCTATTAATTTCATTTCATACTCAATTTACCAAGCTTTAAATTTGAATTCTCAACAAGAAACTAATGTGATTATTCAACTAATTGATTGTTCTTATGCGCGTCCAATTGGTATTATTGAGGATGTTTTAGTCCATGTTAACCGTTTGGTATTTCCACTAGATTTTTACATATTGAAGATAGATGGAGATAGTGTTGAACATTTATCTTTGATTTTGTTAGGAAGGTCATTTATGAAGATGGTCAAGATAACAATCGATGTGGCTGAGGGTTCTCTTTCCATTAAGTTTGATGGAGAGATAATAAAGTTCAATATTTTTTAAGCAATGAAGTTCTCTAATGATTTTTAATCTTTTTATCATATGGATATTGTAGATTCATTTAAGCAGGATATTTTTAAAGAAAGTTTTGATGATGAGTTAGAGTTTAAGGATAAACCAAAAGTGAATAAACAAGTTGATGAAACTTATAATATTGTAGAATCATCATCAACATGGCTAATAAATTCGAAAAGATTTAATGCTAAACGTGTTATAACTCACAAGAAAATGTTATTTTCTATTTTTCAGGATCCAAAGATAGAATTGAAGGCTTTACCTCATCACCTAAAGTATTTCTATTTAGGTGATGGAGAGTCATTACCTATAATCTTCTAAAAAAGGTTGACTACATGACAAGAAAAAAAACTAGTAACACTATTTTAAGGAGTACAAAACTGCAATCTTGTATAAGTTTAAGAAGAAAAATCCCTATGAAGCATAACAATGTTAAATAATTGCGCTTTTTAAAAGGCAACTCAAAATATGAAACTTTGTATTAATTTTGTTTTAGTTATATATAGTTTCCATTAGCTTGTTTTTGAGAGATTAGTTTATTGGCTTAAGAGGGAAATGAGTCTTAAAATTCTAAAATACCAAATTTCATAAGTCGAGATCATGCCTTATGTAATTTAGTTGTCTGGATTAGAGACTCAAAATTCTAGAATACTAAATCTTATAAGACGAGATCACACCTTATGCGATTTAACTTTTTAAAATGGAACCCTTAAAATTTCATAACACTAAATCTCATAAGGTGAAACCACATCTTATGCGATTTAGCTTTTTGGAATAGAATCTCTAGAATTCTAGAATACTAACATTCACAAGGTATAATCAGTCCTTATACATGTTAGTAGTCTATTTGGTTTCAAAGAAACTTGTCATTTTAAAAAAAATTAAAATTAAAATAATGTAAATTAAAGACATAAAAAATTTATAAATTTTTAATATTATTCTTGTTGTTAATTAATTTAAAAAAACAAAACAAAACAAACCAAAACTTATTATTTTGTTTTTCTTTTTAGCATTAAGCCTCCAGCAGTACAACTCCACCAAATGTAGCTCCAGCTAGTGACACAAGCCACCAACTAATTCACCAGCAGATGAATACTCAAACCATAGACGCTAATCACACCTAGTCAATGAGTAGTCACCCAATGTATAACACCAAACCCACCATTAACACCCAGTAGTATTGTATTGATGTCTTTATTTTTCCTTCACTTTTTAATTACTTTTAATTGCTTTGATTTTCTTTTAATTTTTACCTATTATTAGGTTGTGTTATTATTTTTGGATTAGCTTTCTGTTTATAATTGTCATCATTATGGGATTCCAAAGATACTGCCAAGATAGCAACAAAAGAAAAATCTACGGTTAATCCAACTGTACAACATCAATACACCACATACCTATTGGAAGCATATTCAAATAACCAAAAGAAGAGATAGGTTGAGAAGTAAAAGAGACAATTCAATTATGTGTCACGTGATACCTCCATGTCCATTGACACTATAGTACATCTAATTTTAGATGCTCACAATTAAGGAGAGTCTTCTACTCTATGCTTTAATTTTATTGATTATTTTTTGACATATGAGTATTTTGTACATACATTGGAAACAATATATGATTGGGAAATTCATATATTGATTAGTACTCATGATAGCCTCAAAAGAATTTTATTATTGTTTAGAAATAATCCATAAGTTATTATACATTTTCTTGTTTAAGTTATAACGAATGAAAGAGACAAGCATAATTGGTTTTTTTCATTAAATTATTTTAAGTATCTAATTGGTTTTGTTAAACAAATGTATGTAAGACTTGACGCATTTAGATACCAATATGAGCTTTGAGCCTAAGAGCATTCTTCACATTTGTGCTCATGCATATTTTTTTGTTGTATGTTATCAAACATAGCTTGGTTATCCTAGAGCTTGCTTTTGAATTCATGTTGAGGCCATATTTTTAATGAATTTGTACATAAAGATGATAAGGGCACTTAGGATAATCATTTTTGACCTAATCAAGTCTACCTTATTTTTTATCCCTAGAAAACTAATTTGAGCTTTACCTTTCTTTTTTTTTGGATAATAACTTCATTACAAGCCACTTTCACCCTTTTTGTTGATTTCCTTAATGATTTTGAGCCCTATAAATTGAAGGAATTGTTTAAAGCTTATTTGCATAAGATTTCGACCATTTCCATGAAAAGTAAATTATTTCATTCAAGTTGCATTATTTGGACTTTTCATTTTTTATAGAATGGGGGAGAAACATAAAAAAAACTCCTCTTTGATGTTCTTGTCAAAAAAACAAAAAAAGGTTTAAGAAAGAAAAAAAAGAGGTGATTGAAAAGGATGTTATTTGAATAAAGTGAGTTTTTGATTGATTTAAGTTGAAACTTGTGTGGATACATTTGAATGATTTCCTTCAATTTATTTAACCTAGAAAATTCTTTTTGTCATACCTTACCTTAGCCACGTTACATCTCTTTTCAAGTCTCTTTGATTTATGCATTAAGGTCATCTTTTTTAAGTTGAGGAGATATAATTCTTGAGGAAACTTATAGAAATAACTCACTATGCTTTGATTTGAGAACTTAATAAACTATAAACACTTTGAGTGTATAGAGGGAAATTCATGAGAGGTTGTTAAGTCTTGGTTTATTTGATTTTGATAGAATTGATGAGATGTTATGTTTTAATTCTAGCAATACATCCTATGAGTTCTTTTTCTCTTGATTGTTATTTCAAACTAAAACTTTAATGTGAATTAATTTTTGGATATTTTGGATAATATGAAAGAAGATGAGAGGTTGTTATAAGGATGATTGATGTATTGAATTGATGTATTCTTGAGAACAAGCATGAGTCTAGTGTGGGAGAATTTGATAAGATGTTATTTTATTCTGTTAATTAGAATTATCTCTTTTGTTTTTTTATATATTTTAGTGCTTAAATAGGAAAATTAATGTTTTTTGTTTAAAGAGATGAAAAGTAGAGATTGCATCAAATTGAAACATTATCGGTTAAAATCACAAATTTTGAAAAAAGTGAACAAATTATTGCAGTGGATAAGATGAGATCATGCTTAATGTCATATCCATTTAAAGAGTTGGAAGTGAATTAATAAACTTCTTTCTTACGCTATTTGTTTTAGAAAGGATCTTAGCAAGATAGAAGGAGATTAGGTTTAGAGTAGGGGAGAGAGAGAGAAAAAACACATCCTTCACTTTCTTCAACACTCTCTTTTTCGTTTCTTCTTAGTTTTATTTCAATCTTTTATCTTTCTTCTATTTTTTGTATTGAAAATAAAGCCATGTATGGCTAATCCAAATCTTCTAATTTAAGAGAATTCAAAACTCTAATTTTAACTTTGAGAGGTTTTGTTCTAAACATATATTCATGTTTTAATTCAAGTATTTCTTGTTTTATATTCTTATATTTTATGAATAATTAATATTAATTCACCAAACAAATTTATTTAATGTTGATTATTCTATAATTATCCGTGAATTCAGTAATCTGTAATTATCATGAAAGATCAGTACAACCAACAAATAGATTATTTATCAATTTACATATTTGACTTATAAAAAAACTACATATTTGACTTATAAAAAAAACTAAGTTGAATATTTATAATTATCTCATTTATTTAATTTAGAGTCTAATCTTTTTCACTAAACTTATTTCTATCATTTTACTGTTATAGAATCAATGATTTTAAAATTAGGTCGGATCGATTGGTTCAACTGAATTAAGCTTGAACTAGCCTAATTTCGGTTTAGTTTTTATTGCTTAACTGACCGGTTTTTTTGAATAGTGAAGAACAGTAAATTCGGTTCTTCTTCTTCGTCACGATAGGTCACTGACAGACACAAGTGATCTTCCTTTGGAAGCTTGAGCAAGTTTCCTCTAACTGGTCACTTATGAATTTGCTTTATGAAGTGAGTGAAGAACCAATGATTCCTCTACCAGTCCAATAACAAGGATCCTTCACAACGTACCAAGAGAAATTGCGAAATCCAAAGAGGACAGAGGCAGGGAACAAACAAAACACCAGAGGGAAGAAGAGAACCACTTACGATTAGTGATGAGGCTCTCAAATTTTCTGGTAGATGGCAAAACAAACAAAACACCGAAACTCCAAATGAGAGAAGAGGTATGGCAAAATAAACAAATAGCTATCGCAGAATAAACAAAAACACGCAAAAAGCTATCTGTGCATTTTGAATGTTTCACATAAAAACTCATTTTTTCTTCAATATTTTGAATGGAACTTGAAGCATTAGGACAAGCAATGACTCAGAGAGACATGTAAGAAAATGAGTTTTTATTTATTAGTGCTGTCATTTTGAGTGTGTCGTAAAAGTGAGGTCTAGCTGTACATTGGTTTCGAAAGTAGACTTAATAAATTATAATTACTATTTAGAATTTATTATGGTATATTTTACATTATATTTAAAATAAAAGGAAAAAATTTTATAAAAAAGAAAATATAATTTTCAATTATTTTGAGACGTTAAGAATATTAGTATTTGTTGATCAAAACAAAATAGAATTTTATTTAAATTTTATAGAAGTATATCTAAAAAAGAATACTCAAATTATTAATTAATAATTTAGCATAAATAAAGAAATTTGTTTAAGATAATTTTAGAGCATTTTAAGAAGTGATATTTAAACTTTAGTTAGCTCATATATAATAATAAATATTTGTAACATTTTATTTTTACAAATATTTATTACTATATACTAATTTAATATCATTTAAACCTTTAAATCTTAAATGTTTTCTTCGACCTCTTTCATGCACAATTCAATTTTTAAAACATTGTATAGAATATTATCATACTCAATCAATTAATACTAAATTTTGGTTAAAATAGTGAGTTTGAACCAATTAAATTAGAACATTTTGAAAATTATTATGATTATTTTAATATGTTTCAAACTAAATGTTTATATTATGAAAATTATTCTTTTTATTGGTCTCAAAATAAATGTTACAATTATATAAAATCTTTCCCTTGAATCAAAGTTAAATACTCTTTAATTTCTTACTTTTACATTTAGTTTATTTATTTTAATTTCATGTTAATTTTAGTAAATCAATTAATTAATTATAATATTCCTCTTTGTTTTGTTAATTGAAATTAAAAAGCTAATTTTTAATATCTTAAAGTTGGACCTGATTTTATGACACTATTACAAAAAGTTAAAAATTATAATTAATTTTGAAAGCTTCCATAACTCGACAAATACTACATTTATTGGAGGTAACCAATCCATTTAGTAAAGGGTCAAAAGAAATACGAGCAAAACGGGAAGATGGTTTCGTTTTCCTCACCCATGCCCTTCCAACGCACTATCCTTCCCCAGTAAAGAGCTAAAAGGCAAAAGAAGAATATGCAATACTAGAATGGCTCTACAACTTTAATGCCAGCTATTTTGTCCCATTCCTCTGGTGAAGCAACCTCTGCCATTATCTTTTCCTGACCTCGCCAAAGAATCTGGACACAGTATTAAAAGATCAAGACTAGTCTATAAGTACGAAAACTTCCACCAGTTTAGACACCGAATAAAATCAGACAATTATCCACGGTAACCTGTACAAGCATTTAAGATAAAAGAACTTACATTGTCAATGACCCCAAATTCTTTAGCTCTTCTAGCATCCATATAAAACGGCCTTTTCATTACATTAGCCACAGTCTCTACTGACTGATGAATCGTTAAGTTATTTGATCAGTTCTCAAATAATACCACAAAACATTGCACATTATTGAGGAGCTATACTCACATTTTCAGTGTGCTTGGCCAACAGTTCTGTAAGAGTGTCCCTATTTGAGATGGCCTGCATAATCAATGAGAGCAGTCAAGATAGAAAAGGTCTAGTCTTGCAAGGCCCTCAAATCAGGCTTCAGGAAGAAAGAAGGCAACACAATAAATGAAAGAACAAGTATTAAGGGCCAGAATTGTTATCTTATGCCATCTTACACTTTTAGGGCAAGATAAGTAAAAGCAAAGGCACGAATCAACTGGAAATCAGAAACTGCTATTGGTTGAAACTGGAGCAACACAAAAACAGTACCCAAATGCCAATGGAATTGAAAATTTCCATTACACGAGCAAAATAATTCAACTAACCTCCTTTGCACGGATAAGAACATCACTGGCTGGCATTAAGCCTGATGATGGGACACGAGGCTGTTGGAGCATTGCTGAAATATGAAAAATGGTTATTGGATAAAGCTTGGAAGGACATATGGAACTCCAATGCTTGCTGGCAAGACAAATTTATCATACCTTTGGCATGTGGCATCATGAACCGTTTACCCTTTGTCCCTGCAGCAAGTAGTAAACAAGCTTGGCCAATAGCAGCTCCAACAGCAACCGTATGAATCTGCATGAGTAACATAATTGTATAAGGAGTTATCACCATATATAAAGATTGGAATGATATTAACTGGAACATAACCAGCCAAATTATATGACTAATATCAAGTCAAAAAATATTCATACTGTCAATATTGCCACCACAGAAATTCTGGAAATGTAGACAACACATTTCTAGAAAAGATCTTTACCTCATTCTGCATTTGCATCATGGAGTCATAAATAGCAAAACCTTCTGTTTCCATCCCAACCTATATGGCAAAAATCAAAAACAGCTGACATGAGGAATAAATAAACAATAAGTTGAAGAATTAGGATATGAATGAACCATAAAAACAGACAAGAAAAGAAACGAATAACCATATTATTGTGATGACATGAAATCTTGTCATGAGGTTCAAGATAAATGAAACTGTTCCTTAATCCCAACTTGTGAACCCTCAAACTTCAGCATTTATATAGGATGTCCACCATTGAATGAATAAATTGGACTAAAAATATCCTACACTTGGGATTCCATAAATATTGGCCTACAAGCCTTCTCGGAGGACAGCATGTCCTACAATCATCAGCCTATGGGCTTGACATAACAAGTCAGCTTGGAAGCAAGGCAAGCCACTAATGACAACTTACTATCAACTCATTACACTACCGCTATCCTTTAGATTGCAAGAACTGTGAGAATACTGAGGGTGAGTGGTATATTATTCAGTCCTCACTTGGGCCTCCATGTTGAAGACCAAGCACCAGGTTGCCGTCTGTTAAACGTATACCAGAGTGCTTTCTTGGTTCTGACAAATTATCCCAAATGTCTTTGCATACAGTAAGTTAGATTTACAAAAATATGTTTTTTGCTTTCTTAGATGCAGATGCCAATTTCCTGATCTAAATATCAGTATGCAACAGGCAGACAGACAGTTGAAGGCTTCCACTCCTATACAACCTCCTCCCTTCTCTGAAGGCTAAATCAGCTACCAACTATAGCTGAGATCAACCATAAGGAATTAGATAACTGATTAATTCTTAGCATAAGCTACATCCAACATCTACAGCTGAGATCAGCCATAAGGACATTGACACTAGCTGAGTAGAAACTATAACTGAAATTTTATTTTAGTATGGCACTCTATCCAGCCATATGTTAATAAGATTCGAAACTTAATGTCAACAGCCTCTAGAGTGCTCCAGTACAAATACACTGAAACAAACTTTTAATTAAATTTTATAAAAGGAGATTCATATCCATTCCTAGACAAAGTCGATCAACAAAATTATATCTTATTATACAATGATTTTGAAAATGTCATACAGCTATATAGATGATGCAACATCCAATAAACATGTATTCTGATAATGAAGAAACATATAAATCATATATTGCAAAAGAAATTATTGTACAGAATAACAAGCAACTAAAAGGTTACCGTTTCACCATCATCACGTGTTGTTCCTGTAGAATTTATATACATGAAAATAGGTTCTTTAGGATCCATCCACTGCAAGTACATCAACTCCGCAACAACAAGCTCTGTGACAGCAGGCACCAACTGTATCAAACCAGTATTAATGCGCATTCAAAACATTGCAGAACCAACTGAAAAGGCACTATATGTAGGGTCCAAATCCTTAAAAAATCAAGCCCTACAATGTTTACGAAAGTAAGTATGAAATGGCTATTATGCTCAGAAATGATAAATGATTCGTTTTAGTTTTGTTTTCAATAAACTGCTGTCGTTAGCATATACAGGTCTGGTAGTTAAAGAGGACAGATGGCTTATAATGGCAGGTTATTTCTTTTTACTATTATACACTATTGGCCAATGGTTATATGTTTGGTTTTGGATGATTTCCAAAACCAGCAAGAATCCTAACATATTTTATGTTATCTCTCTTCTTTCTTTCTCTATTCTCTCTTTTCTCAAACCTTTTACTCAGAAATCACATAAGAATTGATATCAAAGCAACGATTATACTGCTTGCGTCCAAACCCACTTGATTAACTTCCAATTACAACATCAATGATGGACAAAACTCGTGAACAGGATGTTTGGAAAGTGGAGGAATCATTGCATAACCATATTAGGGAGATGCAGAAGCAAATGTTGCACGCACAAATGAAGCTTCAGAGACTCAAATGAAGCAAGGCTAGGAAATATCTGAGCTAATGGAAATGTTCCAACAATATGTGTTCATCCACAAACCTTAGTCACAATCTCAGTCTCCTGGTGCTAATATAGAAACAGCGGAGGCATCATATGGGACCACATGGCACTAATGTGGAATCTCACCTAATATATAGCCGAACTCATTCAACAAGCTGGAATTGCCATCTTTCCATGGCTCTAATGTTCATAACCAAATATTTAGGGCAGAGCAATTTTTCATGGTTGATAGAATACCGTCAAAGACAAAGGTACAGATTGCGATTATTCACACGGAGGCAGTACCTTCCGAGAGGCATCAATTGTTTTTGAGGCATCAATTATCTATGGAAGATCTTGCTTTGAGTGAATATATAGCAGCTATCCCTCGAAGATTTGAAAAGGAAGCTTTTGATGATCCAGTAGGAGATTTCAAAGACTTGCATCAGACCAGTAGCATGAAGGAATAATGTGCTTGTGCAACAGGTGCTCCAACAAACTTCAAATTCCTAAGTCATACCTAATACCTAAACTTCTCATCTCCTGTGGTGTTAATTAAGAAAAAGGATACTCGTGAAGACTTTAAATTAACTATAAAAAGCTCAACAAAAACACCATGAAAGATAAATTTCCAATTCTTGTACATGAAGAACTTTTGGATGAGCTATATGGGGTTACTTGGTTTTCAAAATTAGAATTGAGATCAGGTTTTTATCAAATCTAAATGTACCCAACTCACAATCTTAAAACTGCTTTTAGAAATCATGATGGATAGTATTGATTTCTAGTGATGTCATTTGGGCTCACCAATGCATCATCAACTTTCCAGAGTTTGATGAATGAATTGTCTAGAGCTCATTTAAGAAGGTTCATATTAGCAATCTTCAATGACATACTGGTATACAGTAGAACCTTTAAGGATCATTTGAGACATTTGAGTTAACCTTGGAGATCTTGGCTCATAATCAATTTCTAGCTAAAAGGTGCAAAAATATCTTTGTGGCATCTCGAAAAGAATATTTGGGACATCATTTTCGTCTCAAGAGTTGCTGTTGATCTGATATGTGTTTTTATGTAGGATCTAGTCACGGAATGACCCACAAGAAAACCTTCTTCTCCCTTGCTAAAGCACTCCTTTAAATAGACTCAATACATAAGAGTGTTTAAGAAGTAAAATAGAATATAAATTTGCTAACTTATTCAATTACTAAAAATAAACTTATGAAAATAATAAACCTTGCAAACAAGATGACTAAATAAGATAACCACTGCAATTACTTCCTAATCAAGATCATCTTCTCGTATATTCCTTTCCTAAGAATGCATCTTGCATATTATGATCTTAGGAATTTGGATTCAGTTTCCAAGGAGCCTATTCCTAATAATGTGATAGAGCTTAGGTTCTTGGGTTTAGCTGGTTATTAGATAAGATTTATCAAACATTTTGGTATAGAAGCCAAATCATTTACTAGTAGTGATGGCTGTTAAATATTGACATCATTACCTGAATGAAAGGTCATTCATAATCAGCATAGATCGTAAGAGTTTGAAGTTTAGGTTGGAATGAAGGATGAACACTCCATGCCAACAAAATTGGCTTTAAGCTACTACTTTATGATTTTAATATCAAATACAAAATGTAAGGAAAATGATGCTACTAATGCACTCTCTAAGGTCACCAATATTGAGCTTTATGCTTTGGTGCTATCCCAAGTGAAAATTCAGATGTTAGAAGAAATTAAAAATAATTGGGTGAGGGATCTTTCAATTCAATACATAATAACTAAGCTATATCTAGGAACCTATTGTCCAATTTTTATCAGTGAAAAGAGGGCATCCTTAGGTGGAAAGATAAGGTGGTGGTGGCCTTTTCCATTCAATTAAGGTCCATATCTCTATATTATGAAAGTTTTGATGGAGGACATTTTGGGTTCTTAGATATATATAAGAAGCTTCGTTCGGCTTTTACTGGAAAGACATTAAAAACGATGTTAGAAATTTTGTAAGGAAGTGCCTAATTTGTCAACACAACAAGAATGAGACGTCTCCTCAAACAGGTTTGTTGCAACCTGTTTCAATTCCTAGACATTGTTGGACTAATGTTAATATTGATTTTGTTAAGAGCTTGCCAACATAAAACCATCATTAAGTAATTCTAGTAGTCATCGACAGATTTTGCATATATGCTCACTTCTTAAGCCTTAAACATCCTTGCACCGCAAAAATTGTAGCGAATGCCTTCATGTCTAATGTATTTAAACTGCATGGAATGCATGAAACAATTACTAGTGACAGAGATCCAGTATTTCTAAGTACATTTTGGCAAGAGTTCTACTACTTGCAAGGAGGACTTCAGTTGTCTATTGCATACCATCCCCAGATTGAAAACCAAGTTAAAGTACTTAACAAATCATTAGAAACATATCTGAGATGCATAATACGAGAGTTTCCCAATAGGTGGTCACAGTAGTCCTCATTAGCTGAATGGTGGTACTACGTACCATTCAACCATTAACATGTACCCCTTTAAAGCCCTTTGTGGTTATCCTCCATTAGTACATATTTCTTACCTCATTGGGGATTTCAAACTAGTTGTGTTGATAAAGCATTATAAGATAGAGAGGCAATTATCCATGTTATCTAATTCCATGTAAAACAAGCTCAAACGAAAATGCAACAACAGGTGAATATGAGAACAGTCGACAAGGAATTTCATATTGGAGATCAAACATTTGTGAAGCTATAGCCATACAAACATGGAAGAACAACCATGTGAAGTAATTAAAAATTAGCCCCTCAATTTTATGGTCCTTTTAAAGTGCTACACATAATTGGTCCAGTGACATACAAATTATAATCTCCTCCAAGCACTCAAAACAAATAATGTGTTTCATGTATTGCAACTAAAAAAGCACATTCCAATAGCCACTTCATCCTTCTTGGCTTTACTATCAAATTTGAATACTGAAAAAGCGACCCTTATAGCCATACTTGAGAGGAGAGTGGTGAAAAAGACAAAACAAACCAGTTACACGAGTTCTGGTGAAATGTTCCGACACATCAATAAAGCAAGCTATTTGGGAATTTCTATTTTAACTATAGAAGCGATTTCCTTTCTTCAACCTTATGGACAAGGTAGTTCGAAGGAACGAGGATTGTTATAGCTATTATGTTCAAAAACTGATGAATGATTCATTTTGGTTTTGTTTTAAATAAAATGTGGTTCTTAGGATGTATAAGTCTAGTAGTTAAAGAGGGCAGATGGCTTATAATGGCTGCTTATTTTTCTTACCATTGGCCAACAGCTATATGTTTGTTTGGAATTGATTTCTAAAATCAACAAGAGTCATAAGAGAATGATCTTCTCTCTTTTGGTGCTTCCTACGATTATTCATAGAATTAAAACAAAGCTATGTACCGGCATGCCAATATAAACGATTCTTCCATGGAGAAGCAACGAAGGCAAGTCCGGCGGTGGCTTCCTCGGTCGGTGCTCATTATAGGACACCGAGCGTTCAACCTAATTTGAAAAAGTAATCAATTACTAAAAACAACAAAATTAGGAAAAAGAACCCCGGAAATGCGAAGGAATTGGTGAAGATAAACATACCTGAGCAGGAGTAGCCATGAGCTGGGGACCATCAAAGAGGTCCAAGTAAGGAGGAGAATCAGAAGCAACGGGGCGGTCGAGGACGTTATTCGGTGAGGCGGCGGCAACAGAAGCGAGCTTAGAGAGAAAAGGGTCCTTCGGGTTGATAGGTGGCAGAGGAATGTAAGCGGAGCATTTAGGGGCGATTGAACGATTTGTTCTTGTTCTTCTTCTGGTTAATGTTGCTGCTCTATGAACAAGTGATTGCTGAGATGAAGAAGATGATGAAATTGAATGAGCCATAGGTATCAGTTTGAAGCTAGCAGTCGCTGCCATGTTTCGTCCACAAAACACCTTCTACGCTAACGGCTCAACTCTCTCTCTCTCTCTCTCTCTCTCTCGTCTCTAGTGTGCTGCTGGTGGTGGAGTTCAACTGCGAATCGGGTATTACCGACCGGACTTCGACACAACGTTACCCTCGCAGGATCCAATTATCCTCGAGATTTTTCACCGCTCTATTAAAAAAACTAGTCCGGAATATTTTAATTCACAAAAATGGATGAAAAAAAGAGTGATGATTCTTTAAGAATAAAATAGATAAAGAATACAATAGAATACATATTATTTAGTTTAAAAAACATAAATTTAGAATTATATAGGAGTAAATAATAAAAAAATCAAAACACCCATTAGTCTACGGTAATTATATTATTATTTTAAAAAATATTTTTATAACTAAGTAATTATGTAGATTCTTTAAGGATATTTTGTCTAACAAGTCGTTATTTTTTTTCTATAACTCTCTTGGAATATATAAAGATAG